>CAJUYI010004838.1:0-17238 GCA_910591695.1 Galerucella pusilla
CTAAAAAGAGTTTTCTTTCACATTGCCGCATTCCCCAAGAAAAAAGTTTACTATATATATATATATATATACATGTGGCGCACCGAAAACGAAACAGATGCATTTACTGGCAGATGATTCCTTTTTAAAAAAATCCCTCGGACCCGTCGATTTTGTTTTCGAGGGGGACACAAAATTGGCATAAAATCACTTTAACATTTGCAGCCCCTTAAGCGGGGGTGGCATCATCCCTAAAATCTTAAATGAAAAGGGGGGTCGAATGATCCATCATTTAAAAGGTCTTTCAACTTCCTTTATAATGATGTAAAATTCATGTATTCAATTTTGTAGTTTTGGAGTTTTATTGATTCAAAGTTTAAAGTAGACTTTAATAGGTACATCAAATTAGTTTGTACTTCTTTCAGAAGAAATTTGAGTAAAAGCATTTTCTTGATAAGTAAATGCTTTTATTTACTACGCCCATGGTTTATTAATAATAAAAATAGCAATTGAAGTGTCCTTTGTGACAAAAAAAGTTGTTTCTTGAAGAAAGATAAGTAGAGAATGCCACGTACTTATTTTAAATAGTAAATAGTACATTAGTTTGCGATTGATTTGACCAATCTTTGTTGTTAAAATATCATTTATTGCTTTTACATAAATTAACCATGGTATATTCCACGGCAGAAAGGGTTGAAATTATTGAAATATTTTTCGGAAATAATCAGTGCGCTAATAGAACAGCACAAATTTTTAATGAGCGACATGAGAACAATAATGTGCACCGAAAATATGTTGTAGAACTTGTAGCTAAATTTCGGGAAACTGGATCAGTCGCCAATAAAAAACGTAATTTTGAAAATCCTATAAGGAACGAAGCAACAGAAGTGGGGGTTTTAGGGCAAGTTATTGTAGATCCCACATTAAGTACCCGCAAATTGCAAACTTCGTGTGGTGTTAGTCGACGTACTATCCAACGGATTCTAAAGGCACATAATTTTCATCCGTATAAAATTCACCTTGTACAAGAACTTAATGAAGACGATTTTGATAAGCGATTACAATTTTGTGAAGTTATGAGTGAACGAATTACAAACGATGAACAATGTTTATTTAACATTTGCTTTTCCGACGAATGTTCCTTTTTTTTAAATGGCGAAGTAAATCGTCATAATTGTCGATATTGGTCGGACTCTAATCCCAGAATTTACTATGAGGTACACACACAGCAGCCACAAAAATTAAATGTTTGGGCTGGCA
Source organism: Galerucella pusilla (assembly GCA_910591695.1). Taxonomy (NCBI): domain Eukaryota; kingdom Metazoa; phylum Arthropoda; class Insecta; order Coleoptera; family Chrysomelidae; genus Galerucella; species Galerucella pusilla. The sequence continues at coordinate 1,240 of CAJUYI010004838.1, forward strand.
TTTTTGGCGATCATTTGGTTGGTCCTTTTTTCTTACCTGGAAATTTGACTGGTGAAATGTATTTGGAATTACTGCAAAATGCCATAGATCCTGCGCTAACAGATATAATTGAAAATCAGAATGATGGTCGATACGTTGAGAATATGTTGATGTTCCAACAGGATGGTGCCCCACCACATTACGCATTAAGAGTTCGGCATTATTTAGATCAGACCTTTCCAGGTCAATGGATTGGTAGAAGAGGTGCCGTTGAATGGCCCCCAAGATCGCCAGATTTATCACCTTTGGATTTCTTTTTGTGGGGTTACTTAAAAAGCAAAATCTATGCTACTCAGCCAACATCCTTAGAAGATTTGCGACAAAGAATTGTGAATGAGTGCCATCAAATTACTCCTCAAATATTGCAAAATGTCCGGCAACGTTTTCAGCAAAATCTTTATTATTGCATGGAAAGTAATGGTGGTCATTTTCAACATTTACTCGGCTGACAGGTCAGTTCATTCTTTATTTTTTAACAACTTTGCTGCTATGTATTGATCTCCTCTTACGATGATGTATTTAAACTTTAAATCAATAAATCTCCAAAACTACTGAATTGAAGTACATGAATTTTACATCATTGTAAAGGGAGTTGAAAGACCTTTTAAATGATGGATCATTCGACCCCCCTTTCCATTCAAGATTTTAGGGATGGTGCCACCCCCGCTTAGGGGGCTGCAAATGTTACTGTGATTTTAGGCCAATTTTGTGTCCCCCTCGAAAACAAAATCGACGGGTCCGAGGGATTTTTTTAAAAAGGAATCATCTGCCAGTAAATGCATCTGTTTCGTTTTCGGTGCGCCACCCTGTATATATATATATATATATATATATATATATAAAGTGAAGGGTAGTCTTTTCTGACTAGTTAGAAAGTAACTTCTGTGAAGATATTTTTAGGGAGTGCAGCAATAAAACGTATAGGTACGTGTACTCTTTTAAGTATTTTTTCTACACCCACATGTATATTATCCATTTCCTGCACAGTTTAGAGAATGGAAATGTAGGCCATATCGGTTAACTGAACGTATATGATTTCATATACACCCTAGAACGTATATGAAAACCACCAATCAGCATTCGCGATTAGTACTCGTCACTCATCTTTTTTTCAATTTGAAGAAACGTCAAAATAACTTGTCAAAAGAAGTCTCTCCCAGAAGCACTGGATCAAGAATATTTGTTTATAAAAATAAACTTGAATGAAATAAACTTTATAAATTAATAACAAATACTAAAAACAGAATAAAATGGGTATTTAAGGGCCTACCGATTGACGTTAGTTCTTATGACAGTATGTACTACTTCTGAGGTTCGCCTATAATAAGTCTCGGTAGCCGGGTTCGATTCCGAATGAAGAAATTTTTTTTTAATTGTTACTTTTATTTTAAAATAATTATTCTACTCAATATTGATAACTACAACAGGCAGACGCTTGAAATATTTAGCAGAATATTCATTCTTATAAATAAAGATACTGTACCCCTCGTGCGGAAGTCCGACGGGCAACATCTATTTATAACAGCATCGCATATTTAAAAAGGGAAACCGTAATGTTATAAAAATTGTACATTTAAGAACTGTACATTTATCACAAAAAATTAGTGAAGACATAAAATTGAATTGGTACTATTATGAATAAAATTGTTGAAAATTTTTAATTTCAAGTGATATTTATTTTACAGTTTATTCAAATGTTTATTTTCTAGATTTTTTCTTGAATGGGTCGTAGAAAAAATATACTGTTCGACTCGTGTGGATTGTCCATATCGCACTCGAACGATCATATCCACACTAGTTGCACAAACTACTATAATCCAAGCTTTCGAGCATCATCAGGGAAGCTACATAAAAATATATTGTTAAAAATTATAAAATGTTGTTTCAATAATTTTTTTTAATTACAAACTTGTTGAGATTGTAACGTGAATATGATAAAGTAAAAAACATTGATGGCCATCAGCAACACTAAAAACTATGTCTATTTTTTTAAAATAATACTGCATCACATTTTATTACTGCTCAAAACTTATTTCTAATTACTTTAAAATACATTAAAATTCATTTTGTTCAAGTTAGGTTATCAAACCACGTGCTTGAAATCTCAACAGCACAATGACAGAATGACAGATAATTTTTAGATTTGATTATTATAGGTTATTAAGCCAGTTAGCCTTTACGTATGAGAACAAATAATTTTTGATTTGAATTATATTTCAAGGTAAATATATCTACCTGAAACTGAAAATTCAGTATTTAGAAAGATACGGAGCTCTCTGAAACACCACAATCCAACAATGTGTCAATCGCAACCATTTAACTAATGAGATCAATGGCTACGAACGTCCACAATGCAAGACCATGAGAAACATTCAGCTAATGAGACTGAGAGTCCCATAATGTTCCAGAGAGGTCCATGCCCCCATTTTTACCTATTTCTTAATGTAAACATTTATTTACTTGAAACTGAAAATTCAATACAATATATATTTTCTGTAATTTTTTTTTTTGATGTTATCTTCAGTCAGAGTATATTTAGAAGGATATGGAGATCTCCGAAACACCACAACCCAACACTGTGCCAAACTCAACCATTTAACTAATGAGATCAATGGCTCCCTTCCAACCCTAGTCTACCATAGGTATAGACTATCCCATTGGATTTATACGATCTAATAATGAGGAGTTGAGGGACGACGAGATACTATACAGAGGTACCTAGATTGACTGGATAACTGAGCAATACAGGGTGCGAAAAATTTATTTCTTTCAACGTTGTGGACATTTTGTAGATGATGAATATACCTACTACAGTGGATTATATATTGGAAACCAGATGCTCGTATAATTTGGATTCAACTTCCTTAAGGTAAGTCGTTTAAATAACTGAGACATATTTATGTCCCGTTAGACTCGGAAGGGAGGAGTAACATAAAATAATGATAACATAATGATAATTGAACTTTGTTTTATATTTATTATAATTCACAATTTTTATAAATACTTCCATGTTATTTTGACAATAATTGTTTTTTAAAAAAACTGCATTTTTTCATGAATTCTTACTTTTTACTCACTTCTTACAAAATATTTCATCATCACAAAAAAATCATGGATCTAAATCTTGAATCCCCTGTTACACAATGACACACGCACGTCGGATGATTCAAAGCCAGAGAAGAAAAGAAGCGTATTTTTTACTTCTCACATATTCAACATCTCCCTTATAAATTTCAAAAAATTTCCGGCCGAGATACTACGACTCTTTTGAGTCCGTCAAACCTCGGAAGTGACTTTATTACAAAAAAAGCAGGAAGAAAAATCTACAGGACCGGGTCAGGTATAAAGTCATCTTAAATAATTCACTTGTTGGAAGGGTTACGTTAAATAGGCGAGTATGATGATGTTATAAAGGTAGCTAATTGGTCTATCCCATACTGAGATCTATTGTAGTCCTTCGAATCTAGATTATTTTCTCCAGCTCGAATCTTGTTATGTAGTCTATCAGCCTCGAGAGTCTTTTTTGTCCGGTTGCTTTTCATCGCCCAGTGCAAAAAGTATATAGTGGGTAATAAATAGTACCTACCTTTATTACACTACAAGGGCAGAAAGCTTGAGATTACATCATGGCGCGCAATTCAGGGCTCTCACACTTTTTTCCCGTGTGGTGTATACTATTTTTCTTTATTTTCGACCGAAAGTACGTACTTTCTACTTCTGTTGGGAGGCAGAAAGTCCGACATTCATGCTTTGGTTGTGAATGAGGAAAAGTATATTTTCCGCAGCTGAATAGTATTCTACCGGATGCCGTGCGGAAAAGTGACACGCGAGGTATTAACTAGTACATTTTTTATAATTATTTTCTCACTTATATTGTATTGTTTCATGTTGTCTTTTACAAAATGTCCGAATTCCGCTTCGAGCTCTTAGGACAACTGCGGTAGCGTACGAAATAGAATCGCTTTCTACATTGGTTATTTTTTGCAGCAGTGAAAAATCAGATGTTTATTATCGGAAGAAAGCTGTACAAAATACGTCAACGGCTAGATTTTTGACTGAGGGAGCGGAGGTTTCCGTGAGAATATATATTTTGTCTTCGTCATTGAAATTACCATGTAAGCAAGAATAATGAAGAAAAAATATGTGTCGGAAAGCTTTACTTCCTCAGTAAATAACTTGGCCACAGATCTTCAGAATATAAATAGGAACCCAGCAAATTGGAGTTTTTCAATGTTTATTGTATCTTACATTTTTTATCACATATCTGTTTTTGCGAATTTTGATATTTTTTAACCCCAATAAATTACTGCTATCTGTTCTTTATTTTGATACTTATCACTAGAATTTAGCATTGGTGAACTTATTTCAGGATCTTGATGGCAATGAAACTGTGAGTAGCTGAACAACTTTTTTAATTAACCAAAGCTGGTCTCGGTTGGAGCCTGTTTAGAGTTAATTGTTTCAGACGCAAACTACTTTAAAAACAAATAGTTGCCAAGAGTACTCCATCGGTGACGAAAAGGAGTACATGAATTGGGTGTTTTTTAATGTCGTCAGATATGCCCAATTCATTTATCCATTGTTTTTTATATTTATATCGAAAATATAAATTATTGAAGTGAATTATATCTTAATAAAATACCAAACTTCTATTATTTTTCTAAGCAAAGTCATCAAAGAGATAATTAATATTGATACGGTGTCTATAAAATGTTATTCAATTAATAAGGTGACCATTTTTTGGAAAGTTTTTGGTTAGATACTACTATAAAGAGGTACTGAATAATTTAACCGACTTCGTTTTACAATAGAGGCTATTTTGGCATTATCTGTTGGCTAAACTAGCTCTAGATCTTACCAATTTTGCAGTAGATGGACTGCGTTACGAGACATGCTATGTTTTTGATGGGATCTCCCTTCTTTTTGTAGGTAGTCCTCAGGTTTTCCTTTTGGGGTATTATTTCCTGTGCGTTGGTTCACTCCGCAATTCTGTGGGCCTTTCTCGAAGGAATTGATGCATGGTTGAATCATTTTAACTCCATTGTATGAGGAAATTGTGCCTTTTTAAATTATCGAAGTCGACACTATTTACATACCTATTTGGGTAGTGCTAGTAACGGAAAATTACTATATGAACAAAATCTAATCTTTTCAGCCTTTCAAATCTCCCGGCGAGGATGGCACCTTTCCAGCTCTGCTGCGAAACGGACTTTAATTACTTTTACCCCTCCCCATCAAACTGTATGTGGCGTGGGATTATATACCACCCAGTTGGTTGGCAGCTAGGGTGGTATATATACCGAAAGTGGGCCGCACAGACTCACACCCTAAATCGGTCAGACCAATTAGCCTAACATCTTTCCTGCTTGAAGGACTTGAAAAAGCACTGGACTGCAACATCAGGCGGGTGGCTTTATATTATTTCCCCCTGGGCATCCACCAATATGCTCATCAAACTGGCAAATCAACAGATTCACCGTTACACAACCTTGTTGAGAAAATCACGCAATCCCTTAACAACAAGGAGATTGCGGTTGCCATATTTTTTGACATTGAAGGAGCATATGACAATGCACTACCGACCTCCATTGGTTCAGCTTTCACTGAGAAGGGTATCAAACCAACCAATACCGGTTGGATATATGCCATAGTCACAAATAGGACAGTCACTACTTCTCTTCAGGACGAGACCATTAGCTTTAAGTTTTCCAGGGGCTGCCTACAAAGCGGAGTACTATCTCCCCTACTCTGTTCACTCTTCATGGATAACTTGCTTAGCGCTCTCGAAAGAGGAGGTGTAGAGCTGCAAGCGTATGCAGACGACCTTGTCATCTTGGAAAGAACCAAGTCAGAAAGGGTAGCACATAATATCCTCCAAAAGACGTAGGACGATGTCCACAGTTAGTGTCAGAGGGAACAACTGTTTGTTAACCCCGACAAAACTGTAATAGTTCCCTCCACTAGGAAAAGGAAGCTGGAGGATCTTCCACCACTCTCCTACAATGTTGATGTTATTTCATTTGCAGCGGAAGTGAAATATTTGGGGATTATCCTAGATATGAAACCTACTTGGAACGATCACTTGAAAAAAGTTATCCATGAGGCCAGTTTATCCTTGTAGACATTTCGCAGGATCTGTGGAAAATCTTGGGGCTTGGACCCAAACAAGTCTATTGGATATATGTGATTATCGTTAAACCAATGATCACCTATGATACAATTGACCTGGTTGCCAAAAGCTTTACAGCGAACGGCCCAAGCAAAGCTCTCTGGTTTACAGATACAGGCTTGTCTGGAAATTACTGGTGCTATCAGCTCCACACCGTCAGCAGCCTCCTTTCCAAATATTTTTGGAATGGGAGCCTAGTTGGACAACATAACGAGTTGCGCATATTTCTAAATGCACAAATCAGGCTTATACAGAACGAAGCAGAATGCTAGCGAAGACTGAAAGTCACAGTATTCTGGGAATGACCTCTGACATGATGCCTCCAACAGTGAACCACGAGCTGCCTTATACCGTCCTAATCACAAATAGAGATGAATGGGTCCTTCGTAAGGATGAACTATCAAGAGCAGACAGTTGTTTGTACAGAGACGGCCTAAAAACGCCCTAAGGCTCTGGTGCATGTGTATATATACGGGCGCAGACCTAGGACAGAAATTTCACCCTCACTAGGATCCTATATGCAACCGTATTTCAGGCGGAAATTTACGCCATTGTTTCGTGTGTGGAGAGAGTGGAGCAAGCCAATCTCATACATAGAACAAACAAAATTTGCCCGGAGAGCCAAGCGGCTTTGAAAGCACTTAGCTCTCACCGTGTAACGTCGAAATTGATATTTAACTGCAAAAAAAGACTCTCCTCAATAGGAGAGCTCAATAAAGTATTGCTGGTCTGGATTCCTGGCTATTATGGCATGTAAGGAAATAAGAAGGCAGACTCTCTGGCAAGGGAGGTAGCTGCACGTGTTTCTATCGGACCAGAACCTACAATTGGCATCTCAATAAGTTTTGCCGAACGAATACTAAATACCTATACAGCAAGAAGAGCTTTAGACTTCTGGCATAATGTATCAGGATTGGTTCATTCGAAGGCTATTATACATCTTTCGAAGAATGTCCCGAAACAAATGTTAGACTATAGCAAGCATGATCTACGTTGACCAACAGGCCTTTTAACGGGCAACTGTCATGTGAATCATCATATGCTGGAACTTGGACTATTGGAAGATCCGACTTGCCGCCTTTGTCTAGAAGATAATGAAACAGCAGAGCATATAATTGGTGCTTGCCCCACCACGGCTCGAATCAGGTATCTGATGTTTGTTAGGGTCTCTCTCACCCTCGGACCTGAAATATCATTCACCAAATAAACGAATCGGCTTTGTTGGCAAGCTGAATTTGTTTGGTGAAATCTGAATAGGAGTGATCCACATAGACTCTTGCCAGTCACAGTGGAGGGCCTTTTAGATCCACTCACCACAAACCTAACATAACCTAGTTCAATTTTCTATATTGGTATAGATAAGACTCTTGTAAATCTTCTACTCTTGTAACTAGACAATCATCTTTAGAAATTTATCCTACAAATTAAAAATGTATCCTACAAATTATTAAAATTATCAGCTTCTAAACTTGAGCGAGTTAATAATCAAATAATTCAAAACAGAAATTTCTACTTATCTATGGCAAATGTAAAATTTTGGGAATTATTTAGATTATTTTTTAAACGATCCTGTCAGCCAATCGTAATGAGAAAATAATTCAAATCGACCAATAGCATCAAAATTACACTGACAATTTCTTCACAGTTCCAAGAACCAATCAAATTTCCTCATTTTTTATCACATGAACAATTTCACCCAATCATGTCAACATTACACTGATAACAGACCATGGGCTATTTTCACGTTGCTATGGACACATATTGATTTATTTCGAAGTTTCAAATATTTAAAATTTCGAAATGTCACATTTAACTTTTATAATTGTTTCTTTTTTAATTGCACCTTTAGATGAATTGTTTTAGATCTATATTTTTTCTATAATTAGCAAAAAATTTCCTATCCGAATAACCCTCGGACATTGATGATTGCTTAAAATTTTTATGACAACTTTCTCAAGCTTGTTGCTTGTAGATAATTTTTTTATAATTCTTACTAGATGCACGAATCTTTGTTGCTATGGAAATCTCACGAGTGGACGAAATCCACGATTGGGATTTTTGCGATTATTCATTAGTTACCTTTTACTCATCAATATTTCTATACAATTCAACATTTCAACACTAGAAAAGAAGTTTCTACATAACGTGTAATTACACATATAGCCGACACGACGTAACGTTTGTGAAAATTGAGTTTCCCAATAGCTGGAAAAGTTCATAAGCAAACAAAAATAGAAAAAATATTGTTCTCGGTAATATATTCTATGTACATAAGAAGTTTTATCGATATCGATCAAGCCGTTTCGTACTGACAGACAGTTCAATTTTGTATTTTAGTATAGATATAACGAGATGAACGAACGGCAAAAAGTATTCTAATGATAAAGAAATGGAAACATTGACGTCTCTATGTAAGTTATATCGAATCTAAAATATCACACAAAATTGTTAATATCGATTTGACGATGACAAGTATTTTTGGATGTATTTGGGTAAAACTTGAACACACTTTAACACATTTGGAAAGCAGCAAAATTGAGTTTATATACAACAAATACCAAACAAAAATATGGAAATAACAAAATTAAATTGGTATTTGACATCTTACATTTCTTGCGAAAGTTTTCTTGTTAGTTTATTATTTCACTTATTTCAAAAACATTTATCGACTTTTTTCCGTATTTAATGTTATTTTTGTCTGTTATAAAGTATAACGATTAAACACCTAGACTATCACTGGAAACAAAAACGCCATTTTCCAATTTCCCATCTCTTTTCCTAAACATGTTTATTCGAGGAAAACCAATAAACCACAAACACCGCTTCCAATAAAATGGGAAAATGGTTAACTAAAAAGGCGAATGAATACGAGATCAAAGAGAAGTTATCGAAAAGGCATCCACGATGTCCGAAGGCGAAGTTTTTATAGATTTTTCTAGCTGGAAACCATTAGCGTGCACCTTATAAACCTTTTTAAAAAAATCGAGACTTTTTTAAGTTATATTTCCTTTAAAAAAATGTGAATCTTTAATATTGAAATGCGAATGCGTACATTTGTTTATGGAGAATAACAACGGCAAATTGGATAAATGGTAAGTCCTTAAAATATCTATATGCAATTTTTATGTAGCCTTGTTAGTTTGTGCTGATGAAGGTACAGATGCGATAATAATTTTTTTTATTGGTGAACCATTTCACCTATTTCAAGCACGCCTCAGCATGTTTAAATCGAACTTAAAAAAACGCGCGTGTTTTAAAGTTACCGTGGCAACATCAACAACTCGAGAAATGAAGTTTAAATCATGTCTGAATGACAATTTTTTCAATGATCTGACAGGAGTAGTTTGTGACGTCAAAACTATTATTCGAACAATATCTAACAATGTCAAATTTATAAATTAAAATGGAGAGTGTGGTTGGTATTGTTTGAAATATTAATATTTCGATTTTTCAAATCTTAGGAGATGGTATTTAATTTAATACTATTGACATTCATAGAACTCAATAACTCAATAAAATATAAATTAGTAATTGTTTTTCTCATTCCCGTGAGAACTCAAGGTATACATCATATACATCACGAATTCAACCATTTGACATTAAGTTCTTATTTCCATCTATGATTTCCATTTCTTGTTGTTGTAGTAGTTATAGACCAGTATTTATAATTTCAAAGTGCAGCAATGAAAAAAAAATAGCGTGAAGTATTCGTGGATAACTGGTCTTTAAAACACTTGCTCTTGCGCGTGTTTTGAAGACCTTAATATCCACTAATACTTTAATATACTATTATTGCGTGACCTCACGGGAAACAGGGATACAAGCTTGAAATTTTGTGTAGGTTGGAGACTTTTTGAAACACATCAACGAAACTAATTTTGTCAATTACTAAAAAGCCAGTAGCGTGATAACAGGGGTGCCTCAACAATTATAGGACTATATATCTGTATGTCAAAATTGTCAGCACTTCTCCACTAAATTTGCTACATAAAAAGTTGTTAATACAACATTTTCATCTTTTGATTGCTATTAAGACACATTAATCAATAAATTCTGGTAGCTGTGAATATTTTCCAAACACATCGTCAATTATTTCAATTGCTTTTTAATAGTAAGGGCAGACAATTTAATTTTATAAAAAAACATAGTAACCAATACATTGTCTCAATGCTGTCAGTGTCATCTCATGAATGCTTTCTTGTGAACATTTTAACGAGTATAAATATCTCGAGTTATTATGTTGATATTACTAGTAATTGACATAGTACTTCACAGTTTTACGGAATATGATAATATTAGTACTGGGAGAATATCACGGTGATTCTGGATATGTAGTATTTTAAGGCAAAATATGGAAATATATCCTGTCCGTATAATGTTCCTAATCGCCCAACAATAATTGCTGTGGATCGATAGAAAGTTCAAACTTGCAGATGATAACCACGAAAAAATCAGTGTTACCAAAAAGGGTGAAACGTGGTAGAAGTCGCACAGTCGAAACAGCTTCCACACCAAGGGGTATTTTTTAATATGCACATTTGATTTGATGAAGACCCTCGTCGTGAAAGGTACACAGGATAAAATTTGTTCTGGAATAACTGGGGCCCACGTTTATCGGATCTATTATTGAACAGAAATGTAAGTAATGTAATTTCCATTGGTTCACAAGCCCCATAGTATGGAGGTGTTTCCTTAGTTGACAGTGGCCAGTCAAAAATCCTACTGTAAAACGAACGTTTTTCCTGGTCATCGCCAAATATTTTTACGGCTTAATCACTTCTGTTTTTCTATGGGTTCAACCGAGTGTGGTTACTATCATAACACACATTGTTTGAAGTTTCTCAATAAGTCAAAAGACGTTTAAAAATCGACAAATAGCAATGTTTCACAAATCACTCGCTAATATTAATATTAATATTAAGTTGAGCCGCCCTTAGTTATCCACTTTCGGGTTACAAGCTTATATCGATAACATTATTCACAATCGTTATTTTTATTAATTAATAAAATGGAAGTGATTACCATACTCGTGAAAAAACTAACTGAAATAACCGACAAATAGCCCACCTTTTGCTATAAGTTTCTAACGTGGAAGTGTTAAAGTAAGAGCGACTCGACAATAAATGATATATTATTATCGGTCCATCCATTTTATACTCGTGACGAATACCATTGGATCAATCGGAAATAATCGATTATTTTCCATCAATATCTCGACGTAATTATTTAAAAACCCAACGAGGTAAAAGAAAAAGGAGGGAAGTTAAGCGTGGTGGTGATTTAACCAACTTTCTACGGAAGTCGCCATATTAAGAAGCCACATTAGTGACATTAGTCATCAATTCTTGTGTCAACAAAGATAACCTTAATATACTGAAATATGTCAAATTGAAAAGCCACGTTAATAAAATAGTGATTTTCAGTATTAGAAAGGTTATTTAAGAGTATTAGTTTGAATTTAAGTTGATATTGGGTTGTACAATAGTATTATAAAATTTTTGAATATACCAAAATCTGGTATCAATTCTCTAACAACAAAAAGTACCACCTTAAAAAGATGCTTATGAGAGTTTTTTGTTTCCCCCAATTGAATAATTTCATGAATGCCTTTGGTTTGCTTACGGAAGTCGGCCATATTGAGAAGCCATTTTGGGCGATGATTCTTTATACTGTTATGTTCCCTCCTTTCTCTTTTACCTCGTTGGAAAAACCACTCTCTCGTTACCTACTCGTAAAATAATCGATTTTATCTACTTACGTTTGCTCGAGCAGTATTCATCACGATTATATGATAAATGGACCGATAATAATAAATCATTAATGTCGAGCCCCTCTCAGTGATATTATAACTGATGATACAATGATAAAAACTGTAATATTTCCCAACATTATCAAATGGGCGTTAGAAAAAAAAACTTCAGTCCATCAAAGGACTATGACTTGTAAAATCACAATGTTAATTACCAGCTGTATATCGATGAAAGAAAATAATCTCTTACCTGATTCCGATATAGGCGAAGGAATAGAAGAAAATGATGTGGTTGAATAGCTACTAGATATCGTCGATGACGAGGAACATTCCGATACGGAACGTCTTTTCGACATGGAAAAATCAACTGAAAGTTGTTCTAATCGTCTCCTAAGAAACCTTCGTTCCCTGCTCAATTGTTCCTTTATATGTGAATGTTTTCTTTCTTTGTCTTCAAGATTCTGAAAAAGAAGTCCCGCAATTGGTAAATGTTTTATTTAAAATTTGTTATGAATAGGTTATAGCTGAATTCGCAGCCATCGATTTAGTTGTATTAATTTGGGTTTATCAATCACAATCACATTTAAAATTTATCGAATTTGTTCCTATTCCAAATTATACCCCGATACAAAATTTTCTGTATATTTACTGTGTGCATACAGCATCTGCAAGTAGTAGAGCTGTAAGCGTATGCAAACGACCTGGTCACCTTGGCAGGGCAGGGTAGCAAATAATATCCGATGTCCGATGTCCACAGTTGGTGCCAGAGAGAACAAATGTTTGTTAACCCTGGTAAAACTGTAATAGTTTTCTCAACTGAAAAAAAATTGCTGGATCTTCCATTTGCGGCGCTAGTGGATTTTTTGGGATTGTCCTAGATAAAAAGCTCACGTGGAACGCTCACTTGGAAAAAGTTATCCATTAGGCCAGACTATCCCTGTGCACATGTCGCAGGATCTGTGGGCATCTTGTGGCTTGCTAGACCAATGATCACATATGAAGCTATTGCTTGGATCTCAAAAGCTTCACAGCTAACGGCCCAAGCAAAGCAACAGCCCAAGCAAAGCTCTCTGGTATACAAAGACAGGCTTGTTCGATTATTACTGGTGCCATCAGTACCACACTGTCAGCAGCGGAAATCCTTGTGGACCTACCTACTCTTCATATATTTCTGGAAAGGGAGGCTAGATGGACAACATATAGACTTGTGCATATTTCTAAATGCATAAAATAGGCTTCTACAGAGCAAAGTAGAATGCTAGTAGACACCGAATGTTATAGTATTCTGGGAATGACTGGGAAATACCTGGACATCGAGAAGAGCCTTATACTTCTGGCGCAATATGCCAGAATTGGTTCATTTAATGGCTTTTATCCATCCTTCGAAAATTGTATACCAGCAAATGTAGGGCTTTAGCAGGCATGACCTACGCTATCTAACAGATCTTTCAGCAGGCCACTGTCATCTGAATTATCATATGCTTAGACTTGGACTGTCGGAAGATCCGACTTGCCGTCTTTGTCTGAAAGATGTTGAAACAGCAGAGCAAATTATCTGTGCATGCCTCACTGCGGCTAGAATCAGGTATCTGATCTTGGCAGTGTCTTTCTCTCTTCCTCAGACCTGAAATATCATTGAACAAATAAACTAATCGGCTTTGTTGAGAAGCGGAATTTATTTGGTGGCATATGAATAGGTATAAGCCATAACAGACTCTTACAAGTGGCAGTGGAGAGTTTTATAGACCAGTTTTATAGTCGCTAAAGCAGAATTTGACATTGAAAACGATCCCCCGAGAACCTGGTGCACTGCAACCTGGACCTGAATATCTTCTCCTAGGCTTTTCCAGACACATTCGAAAAAGACGAGCTTTACCTTTACATAGAGACATAGCAAGATGCTTTAACCATCTTTTTCGGAATATATTAAACATAAAAATTGCATTGAAACCTGCTCTCACCGTAGGAAATTCATTTTCAAAAATAAAAGATAGAATTCCAGATAAACTGAAGTCAGATGTGATCTACAGCATAGACTGCTCAAACTGTAATGCCAAATATATTGGCCAAACATCAAGATATTCAAAAGATAAAATCACTAGTCATAAAAGTGACTGTAGATTACATCCAGAAAGATGTGCTCTGGCTGAACATGTAAATAAAACAGGTCATCTAATGAACTATGAGTCTGTCAAGATATTGGATACAGAGCATTTTAAATCTAAAAGAAATTTTCTAGAAATGGTACATATAGAAAGAAACCCTAACAACATAAACCACAGAATTGATACTAAACATCTTAGTGATATTTTTGCTTATTTACTACTATTAGATTCTCAAGAAAGGAGTAAAAATGGGGGTGTGGACCTCTCTGGAACATTATGGGACTCTCAGTCTCATTAGCTGAATGTTCCTCATGGCCTTGCACTGTGGACATTCGTGGCCATTGATCTCATTAGTTAAATGGTTGCGATTGGCACAGTGTTGGATTGTGGTGTTTCAGAGAGTTCCATATCTTTCTAAATATACTCTGACCAAGGATAACATTAAGATTTCACACAGAATTTATATGTATTGAAGTTTCAGTTTAAAATAAATATATTTAAATTAAGAAAGAGATAAAAATGGGGGTATGGACCTCTCTGAAACATTACGGTTCTCAGTCTCATTAGCTGAATGTTCCTCATGGTCTTGCTTTGTGGACATTCGTAACCATTGATCTCATTAGTTAAATGGTTGCGATTGACACATTGATAGATTGTGGTGTGTCGGAGATTTCCATATCTTTCTAAATTATACTCGAACTAAGGATAACATTAAAATTTTCACACAGAATGTGGAGTGTATTGGTTTTTCAGTTTTCAAATTAATATATTTACATTAGGAAAGAGGTGAGAATGGGGGCATGGACCTCTCTGAAACATTATGGTTTCTCAGTCTCATTAGCTGAATGTTTCCTCATGGTCTTGCAGTGTGGGCATTCGTAGCCATTGACCTCATTAGTTAAATGGTTGCGATTCGCGCATTGTTGGATTGTGGTGTTTCGGAGATTTCCATATCTCTCTTGATATACTCTGACTTATGATAATATTAAAATTTTCACACATAATTTATATTATTGAGTTTTCAGTTTCAATTAAATATATTTACATTAAGTAATAGGTAAAAATGGGGGCATGGACCTCTCTGAGACATTATGGTTTCTCAGTCTCATTAGCTGAATGGTCCTCATGGTCTTGCAGTGTGGGCATTCGTGGCCATTGACCTCATTAGTAAATGGTTGCGATTGGCACCGTGTTGGATTGTGGTGTCTCAGAGAGCTCCATATCGTCTAAATATTGAATTTTCATTTTCAAGTAAATGTATTTACAATTGAAATATAATTCAGATCAAATATTATTTGTTCACATATGTAAAGGCCAACTGGCTTAATAACCTATAATAATAAATCTAAAAATTATCTGTCATTCTGTCATTGTGCTGTTGAGATTTCAAGCACGTGGTTTGATAACCTAACTTGAACAAAATGAATTTTAATGTATTTTGAGTAATTATAAAATAAGTTTTTAAAAACAGTAATAAAATGTGAATAGTGTTATTTTAAAAAATAGACATAGTTTTTAGTGTTGCTGATGGCCATCAATGTTTTAACTTTATCATATTCACGTTACAATCTCAACAAGTTTGTAAGTAAACCACGTAGCAGCACAAACTCACATTTTTTTAAATGGAACGTACTATATTTTGTTTAAAAATCAAAAAGATCTCACCGAGAGCGTTACAAAAATATAGCACTCTAATATATTATAAAGGTGTTTTACAAAGATATGGCCAATTATAGGCAAAAAAGACCTCCTCTTTAACACTCTGCAGAACAGTAAATTAAAATAAATCAACAGGTCTTTGTGTTCAAATGTCATACACACATCATTGGCTGTGCTCAGTATTAATTACTTTTTTCATCTGTGGCTTCTTTAATACAGGGTGAAACAAATCGCAAATCAAGCAATATCTCAAAATTTTTAAATGAATCACCCTATAA
>CAJUYI010004839.1:0-17238 GCA_910591695.1 Galerucella pusilla
TTATTAAAGGTGGATACTTTTATCTGAAAAGCACTGTATATCTCGGCTATATTTTTTGCAACACTTTGGCCCATTAAGGGGAATCTACCAAATTCGACCTTGCACAATTATGCTTTGTATATTTTTTTGTTTCCCTATGTCCTCACGTTTAAGTTCACATAAAGAAAATTTTATTAGAAATATGAAAGCTCCGCAACATGTAGGTTGCCAAGCGGTCCAAGCGGATTTTGGTTCACGTACTACTCTATAAGCTTTGTCAGTACTGAACTGGGAGACCGCCGCCGAGACCGGCGAGCGTTGTTTCAACAAATTTTATTACTTTCCATAGGCGTAGTGCGTACACTTACATATTTCTTGAAATACAAAAAAGTATTTTAACGGATTACGCGCTTTTGAAAAGGTTAATCAGATCAGAGCTAGAAACATCCCGCATGGTTGCATTTGAAATTAATAGTTTCTTAAGAGGCAAGTATTTTGGAACTTTAAGTAAAAAAATTAAATAAGAAGGGAATAACTAATAATTTGAAGCTTCTGAGGACTCAATGACACAAAAGCGGATATTTTTATCAAATAAGTTCAGTTTCGATATTGGCAATTTTATTCGGAAATGTTGACTGTGCGATTCATGTGTATTATATAAAAATAGTCGAATTGAATGGTGAATACCGTTTTAAAGTTTAAAATTTATTAATTATAATTTGACTATTTAAAATTGCAATCGAACTGTGTAAGCAGAATCCTCGAAAGTGCTTAGGTGAATAGCACTCTAAACAATTAAATTCTTAGTAACAAAAAACGAGTGAGCTTTCTTAGAAAAATGTATAAAAATACATAATTTTTTCGGTGAGACGACAACTTCAGCCTTCCCTTGTTTCCCACTTTTAAAATTGCAGAGTATTTTCGCTGGCCAAGCGATCGCCCGGCAAGTATTGTTGCAACTAATCAATGCATAGGCAACACAAAACATGTTTTGTTATATGGCCGGGACACACTAAAAATATTGTCAATATTACCTAGTCTGACTTATTGCTGGCAATGTTGCTGGAGGTGTTGCAGCTACATATTGCACTAAGAATATTGCCCGTTAGAAGCACCTTTACACTAACTACTAAATGTTTCTGATACGAGCTACTAAAACATGCTGTATATCTTGAAACATCATCACTTTTGCGTCAAATGAAAAATGCTGAATATTTTTCCGGATATGAAAATAAAACAAAAATTTTTTTTATATATTTTTTATGGAAGTATCAGCCACAAAAGAGTCATAAACAAAGTTTTTTCGCTACCCTCACTTCGGCGTATATATAATAAAAGCCTTTGAAGGGGAAATAAAGAGAAGGAAGGACAGCAATTCAAATGCCCCTTGACAATATCGACAAAGTGTACGTGATGAATCCAGAACAAACAACGACTGTCAGCAAAAGGACAAAGTCTAGTGATGTTTGCTGAGGAAACATCGAGGAAAACAATTTGCTAGCCACCTGTTTCGTTTACTTTTAAATAAACGCAATTTTATTTACAAACTGGCGATTTTACATTTAGTGACGGTGATGGTTTTATGAATTTTAAATATATTTTTATTATTGTTGGTAATTTTCTACAAAATCTTCAAATTTACTTCAAAATAATTAATGCTCTGGAATTATGTTGGCAGTATTGGTCAGAGTGGCTGCTGCGTCTGAGGTCACAACAGCCAACGAAGAAGAGGCCCACTACTACTACTACTACTAAATGTGCAGGCGAGGCTTGTCCTGGACAACTCAAGCCAAGGTTCCGACACTGAGGCCACTGGAGGGCCCATTGTGCCATTCCTGCTACCTAGTCATCCATGAAGCCGAGCCCTTCAATAAAGACCACAACCTTTTTCAGTGGATGCCTGCTTGTGTCTCCAGGAGCCATGGCAGTGGCTCCGAAGATTCGCCTGCGTAATACAGCCCAGTGTGGACACTCTAAGAGAACATGAACTGACGTTTCATCAGTCATGCCGCAACCCCTACATAGGGAACTTTCCTCTACTCCTAGATTATAGAGGTGCTTCCTCATACAGCAGTGCCCTGTTAGGAGCCCTGCTATCTTCCTTAGCCTACTCCTTGGTAGTTCAGTGGCTGCCTTGGCATGTCCATCAGTCCATCCCTTAGTAGAAGTTTGGATTGTCTAGGACCCTGCAGAGCATTCCAATGAGCGAGATGCTGATTCCTCAGCCACTTCTTCGTCTCCTTGCGTATTCTTTGTTTTGTTAGGCCCAAGGTCGGGCCCGGGCCGCAGAAAGGAGCTGCCGCCCCTTCCGCAGCCAGTGCATCCACCATCTCGTTGCCTTCAAAACCAGAGTGGGCTGGAATTCATTCTAGCCGCACCACGTTCCGCCTTGCAAGATTAGCAAGTCGTTTTCGACATTCGTTAGCAAGTCTTGAGTTGCTGGTATACCCACTCAGGGCTTTAATTGCTGCCTGACTGTCGGAGTATATGGTTATGCGTCGATCCACATAACCTCTGTCTAGGTTTACCTGCGCACATTCCAAGATAGCATATATACGGCCTGATATGCAGATACACCCCCACCCAATGGTACACAAACCTGTGTTCTTGGGTTCCTGGAGTAAATTCTAGCCCCTGCTCTATCACCGGAGCATGAGCCATCTGTGTACCAGACGGTTCCATTAGGCTGTGTATTCCTGTCTTTTTCCCAGGACTCTCTATCCCGTATCATGGCCCTGTATGGGGTAGCGAAGTAGTATTTACGCAGGCATTAATCAGCCGCTCGAGCCAGAACTGGAATATCCCCAGCTGACAATTTTTTTCGTGGTTGTGTATTTTGTCAGTTAGTTTGATTTACTTTTTGAATATTGTTGTACTTTTGAGTTGTTTGTTCGAAAAAATAAGCCAGCATTTTCAAAATGTATCCAGTGCCAATGCCAAAACTTGATTTTAGCATGTTGGACTAGATTTGCGTCACATTTAGAAGTCAGGAATATTAAAACAAAGTGTCAGTGGAGGGCCTTATAGACCCACTAACTACACACCTAACCTAAACTAACTTCAATTATTTTAGATATTCACAACTACAAATGTTCCTGGTTTAAGTCAACTTCTTTCGAATCTTGGCTTCTTCAAACCATGATTTTAGTCTGTTTGCATCACATGGAACGTAAACTAATATTTCGCTTGGGCAATTTATATTGTTATTTGTACAAGTTGATACAAAGCTCTCTTTGAACGTTTTGGAAAGACGAAAGCGAAACAAAAACAAACAATCCAAACAACATCAATATCAAAGAGGATATCAATATAGATTTTGAGGTTAGATTAGATGTCTAAATTAAAAAACCAGGGAAGCAAACCTTACAAATACCACGGATATAAAACGGTCTGTAATTTTCAAGGTTGTAGGCGACATCACGTTATTTGCTTTCCGCACTTTTTAGGATAGAAAAGCGTTTAAAAAAAATACAGGGGAATTTTTTTTATGTAATACTTCAATTAAAAGCGATTAAAAAATCTCCTGGAAAGGTCCATTAAGATTACTTTTGAAGCACCTTGTTTAAGGGGTATAAAAAATGTTATAAAAATAAAATCAAGTTTTCTTGATAATTAAGTTTTAGTGCTGGAATTGTATCTCTTCAAATGTGATTTTAGAAAAGCACAGCGACCATAATAACTCATCGCTGAATTCATCAGGACATAAAAGCTTTAAATCCTCTAAAATGTAGCTTCTTCATCTCTATCTCGCTCGCGTTACAGTTTTCCCTCGGTTTCTCTCTCCAGCTATTAATAAAAGCATATTTACCCAGGTTTGAGCGGTGTGTTTGTATATGAATAAATTATATTTACGTCTCACCGTATATTTCTTGACAACGAGTGTGTCGTTAAAACCGAAGGTCAACGGACAAACAAGCATACACTGATTGGTTTTTTAATACACATGAATTCAAAAGTTATGCATCACCCTAAATCTCCGAAAAAAAAATGTGTTTATTATAAATGGATTAGAGATTAATCAAATAAATAGTTTTATTAAAAAAAAACGTGTATATTTGTCAAAAAATTTTATTATCCAATAATAAACTTGCTTTAAACATATAAAGTATTCTTAGAAATTCAATAAATTAAATACAAATTGATTCTTTTTAAAGAAAAGGTTAAGTGAGAACCTGCATGAGAACTTTTAATAAAGAGTATTTCCACCTCTAGAATTTATGCAAGCTTGAAGTCGCCTGCCCATGCTGTTTACCAAATTATTGATATTCTGTTGGGGAATATTTCGCCATTCTTTTTGGGCCGCATGAACAAGCTTTTGTACACTCCTGGGTGGATTTCTGCGTGCTGCCACTGCCCTGGCAAGCATGTCCCAAGCATGTTCTATGGAATTCATGTCAGGAGATAGGGCAGGCCAGTTCAAACGATTGATCCCTTCAGTTTCAAGATACTCATTTACAGCTCTGGTCCGATGAGGTCGGGCGTTATCGTCCATAAAAACGAAGGAATTGCCAACAGCTGCGCGCCATAGTCTCACGTGAGGATGTAGAATCTCTCTGAGATACCTATCACCAGTCATCGCTCCCTCCACATGAATTAATTCTGTGCGATCATTATACCAGCCCAAAACATAGCACTTCCTCTTCTGAAGGGCGGCACGGGGCGAGCATGGGCAAGCTGAGCAACTCTCGTTGGATCCCGCCACACACGTATTCTATGGCTATCTTGTACCAAACAAATCCTTGTCTCGTCGGAAAAAAACACCGAATTCCAAAATTCTTCAGGCAAAGCCGCGTGTTCTTGAGCCCACTGTAGTCGGCGAACTCTGTGCTCAGGTTGTAGTCTAGGCACTCTTATTGGTCGGCGACACCTAAAACCTGTCGAAAGTATTCGTCTTCGTAATTTCGAGAACGATACTTGAACTCCCAACGCATGTCTCATATCTCTTTGGAGTGCTGGTATTGCAATAGTCGGGTTTCTTCGGATAGTTAAGTGGATATAGCGGTTCTGCCGCTGGTAAGTAACACGCCTTCTACCGCTTCTAGGTCTATCACGAAGAGAATTGGTCTGGAGATACCGGTTCCCTACACGAGACACATCACTTTGCCAAACGCCAACTCTGTTTGCCACGAACCTTTGAGAATGACCTTCTTTAACTAAAGCCACTATTCATGCACGGTCAATCTCACTTATAACTTGACGATTCATGTTTGCGCTTAAAATTGTAAAAATCAAATGCCTTGAATGTTAAAAATGATCGCACTAAAAACGTCATCTTACAAAAAAAACTGTAAACATCTGTATATTGCAAAAAATATGGAACATATTGAAATGGTAAACATTGATAAACAAGCCAACAAAAAATTGTTAGCGCAAAAAAATTCCTTCGCATCCGAAGAAGGTGATGCAAAACTTTTGGATCTATGTGTATTTCAATACCCTCGTAATACACATTATGTGATTTATATTCGAAAATATCGAGTGGCCGTTTTAAGAGCAAATATACCCTAGCTTTCGAGCAATAAGCGAGTGCTGTTTCAACCGAACCATTTATCAAAAGTGGATATTAACATGGGGTGAAAGGTTAGATAGATTTATTCGACTACATTGCTTGTTTAGGTACAAAATTTATAACATTTAACATATTGAAAAACATAATATTGTCTAAATATACTTTAAAAATTGAAAAACTATCTTTCCATTCAGCGACCTGCTTATTTTATTATTTCAGATGAAATTGAGCAGACAGCAAAATGCTGAAGTGCTCGTTTTATCTACGTTCTCTGAATGATAAGAAACTCTATTCGAGACAGAACGGACGAGTTCTTTTTTCCCTCCTTTTTTTTTTAGGAAGTAGGGCTCATTAATAACTTTTGATCATAAATGTCAGAGAAGGCTATTGTGGAGACCAAATAATCTACAAAAATAAGAGACGAAAAGGAGTTTATTAGAAATCCTTTCTTTCCGAAAGCCTAATAGGGCGTTTTTGATTGAATACGGTGTTGTGTTAAAAAAGAAAGTAATCAAGGGAATAAAAGAAAAACGATATAATTGGCCTCTTCTCTATCATCAAAATGACAAAAACACTTGATAAGTTTCACTGAAATATTTTAAAAATAAAATATAAACACTTATTTCAACAATTCTTGCTTTCATTTTTATTTGGGAAAAGCTCATTCCCAAGAACTCTACACTAGGATACGCTAGGCAATAAATAGTTGCCCAAAATCAGGATCAGCAAAGAAAAATACTTTTGGAAAGGAAGGAGCTCATTATGGTAAAAGTATGGGTTTTGGGAATGGAACTGGATTCTGTTGTGCTCAAGCTGCCATTGCTAAATGCAATACTAGAGTAGTCAAAATCTGGATGTTGATGTATTAGACCAGCTGGGGACTGGAAAAAAACTTAATGGGTATTGTGGAAGCAAGCTTGAGTCTGTTCTCGATAAACTCAAAAACTAGTGAACAGATTTTCATCCTGTTTTTGACCAATGAACAAAGAGGTTTTCGAGGAAGGTTCAAGTATAAATTTTGAAAGCTTTTCACACAAATACGGTATTAATTGTTATCGATTTAAATAAGTTATAGGCTTTAGGCATTTAATGCACATCATTTTACTCTTTTACAATATATACTTCTAAATGAAGTGTTGTAAACTTCTTTACGAATGGTAACAGGCGACGTAATAGTAATAGATGACGTCACAGTGCCACTCTGGCCAATAATTTTAAATGGGACCTTATGGCAAGTGATATCTCATTTAAAAGGCATTGACATTGGTTACATAGCCATATTAATTTTATTTGGGCTTAAACTAATTTTGACGGATAAATTGAATAAATACCAAAATTATTATTTCACATTTAAATATTGAAGATTTTTCAGTCCGCCTCTGGTCGGAAAATTGCCGTTTTTAATTTAATAGTATTTGTTGCTTTGCAAAGTTTTTCTAAATAGCTCAAATATTGAATTTTATTATTGTTTAGCGAGACGTTTTAGAGTCTATATAGGCAAAATGGTACGTACTCAAGCCGACAAAGTAGCAGCTATCTTAATAATTATTGGTGAATCTAGAAAGAATCTCCATGAAGCGGAACGTTTATTTAATGAGAGATACCCAGATCGCCCTATCTCGAGAACTTATTTGAGGGAGCTTCTTCACAAGTTTGAAGCAACAGGTAGTGTTCAAGATGCCAAACGATCTGGTCGACCAACATTTACTGATGATAAAAAAATTGATATAGTTGCTGAAATGGTAGTAAACCCTACTTCCTCTTCAACTAAAGTTGCGTCTATATGTGAAGTGAGTAAAAGTACAGTACAGAGAGTGTTGGCTAAAAATGAATTTCATCCATACAAGTTAAAAATGGTGCACTACCTTTCGGATGACGACCCCGACAGAAGACTCGAATTCTGTGAATGTATGACAAATAAAATTAGTCAAAAACCACATTATACAAAAACAATTTGTTTTAGTGACGAGAGTAGTTTTTGCCTCAATGGAAATGTGAATACACAAAACAGCGGACCTTACACGGTCAGTATTACTGTCAATACTACTACATCATTAATACTGGCAATACTGATGGTAGTCGCCTCAGTATTTTTAATAACTTTACACGATCAGTTATACTGTCCGTGATTTCTATCACTATCAGCGTGTTTGTTGCCCTGTATAGTGTGTGTTGATATTCGTCAAAATGAACAAAAATCATTCAAAAGCATGTTTAGCTATAATCTTAGCACTGTCAATCTCAAAAAGACAAGTTAATCGTAAAAAGTGGGTCACAAACTGGCTAAAGCAACGGCATAGGTATACTCAGGGAGAGTTTCGTAGATCTCTATGAATTTTCGCAACAACTCACGGTCATCTTGTCTAGACTCAACAACTTCTGAATCGGAATTTGTGTCTACTTCGGCATCAGTAGGTGAGAACGGAGCTCTTTCTTCAGCCATGACTATTCAACTACTGATGAGAATAATGATGTGCACCTTGTGCATCAGAAATATTGACAGTATTGTCAATACTGATGACCAAAATATTAAAATATTCGAATAACCGTCAGTACTTAACTTCATTCCATCATTCCACTCCATACACGATCAATATTACTGACAATATTTTTCGATATTGACAGTAATATTGATCGTGTAAGGTCCGCTTTAGGTATTGGAGTGACACAAATCCTCACACCTTTCTTGAACAACATACCCAATTTCCAGAAAAGGTCAATGTTTGGGCAGGTGTTTTGGGAAACCAAATAGTTGGTCCTGTTTTCCTAAATTCAAATTTAAGCGGTGAAGTGTATCTGGAGATGTTACAAAATGCAATTGAGCCGTTAATTCTTGAAATCCTGGAAGATAATCCAGATGAATTCGGCCATCTGGAAATAACATTTCAACAAGATGGTGCTCCTGCACATTATTATGGTGCAGTAAGACGTTACCTGGATGGAGAAAATCAAGGTAGATGGATCGCCCGGCGAGGTCCCATAGAATGGCCACCTCAGTTATCAGATCTGACACCATTAGATTTTTCTCTATGGGGGTACTTGAAATCCAAGGTTTATACTATGGCACCAGATAGCATTGGCGTTTTGAAAGAAAGAATTATTGAAGAATGCAATGCAATTTCAGCTGACACATTCGAACGAGTACGACAAGAGTTCACTTATAGGATGTATTAATGTCAGGAAGTAGACGAAGCACATTTCGAACACTTTCTATAAGAATCAATTGTTGATGGGAAAATACCAATTCTTGGGCATCCACCATTATCGGGGGTTAACACCCTTTGCGTTGGCCAACAAGGAGACCTTCGATGGCTCGGGAAAGCAATAAAATTACTTGCTTCGTCACATACTTTATTTACACCAACAATATCCATCCAGCAAACACTGGGCTAGGTATTTTACATCGTTTTCTAACACAACACCCATGCACTAACCTTTTTGCCGTCAATTTCTACTACCGGCACACTGAGACTTTTCACCACCAGTTTCTTCATAATAATATCACTAATCGGAGACACTAATAACTAGGGTGACTTTAAATATCTAGAGCTCCTCATTTTCCCTTCATGGGTAGAGCAAGTAATTATGTTACACTTGATTTATAGTTTTTAAGAGGAGAGAGTAATTGCAACGAGGCACCATGTTTGATGGACATGAACGAGAGAGGACGAGAGAGAGAGGGAGATTTTCTGCATATACCGAGAATTTGGCATAGCGCGTTTCTGCCATCTAGTTCAGTACGTCAGCAACGAGTACCGATTCCTCCCTAACAGGAGGTTAGTACGTGGGCGCTATCGCTACGGTCTCACAGGTGGAGCCACGAGTACTGGATCTGATTTTATTATATTATGATATTCCCTTGAGGCAACACTGTTGGGAATTGGACCCAGGCCTTTATTGCGTTAAATATTCTAAAGTCACATTTTTGGCATTTGTTGCCTTTAAAAAACCTGTGCTAGGCTAGTGGGATAATAAGTTCATTCTTTTAGTAGCAGTTGTTATGGAAAATGTTTCGATAGGAGCTTCTGGTGGTTCCGATGCTAACGACTTGAAGAAACATTCCGATTATTAACATAATTTTACTCACCAAATCCCAGCTTTCTGTATCGACACAAATACTAATTATATTTTTGAAACTATTCCAATTACCCCGTTCTATAACTTCGTAATTAGAAATCGACCTATATATTCCCAAATCCATAACTACTTTATGTATAATCCGCAAGAAATAAACCCACTTACAACTATTCGCGTTACGGCAGGAGTGCTGTTATATGGTCGATCAAGCAAAAACTTCAGAATGTTCGTTTTATCCCCGTTTCTTGTCTCCGCATTACAAGAAATTACGTTTCAACCAAGATGGGATGATTTTTTTGGAACAATATATTAATTAAAGACCATTCCAGAAATTTATTATTAAGGATAAATGTTTTGTTGTATTGTCTAGGTAATATAGAATTGTGAGTTACAAACTATTAAAAGTTGAAGGCTTATTTATAACAGTTTAAGGATGCAGTGGAATGAGAAAGATATCCATGATTGGAACAGTGTTTCCACTGAAAATATTCATTCTCAGGAAAAAGGTGAGTGGGGATGCTGATCGAAACTCGAGAAAATGTCTCGCTACACACCTTCAAATTTGACGGTTTCTAGGTCTGTCGTTTTTCAAGGAATCTTAACAAATACTTTTTGGATCAAAACAGTATTCACACTCATTATCGTATCTTCCACCCATGAACTTTTTTGAAAACTAGAAATCGAAAATCATTATTTTCTTGAAGTAAATAGTACATCTGAAGAAAAGTTTTACCGAGATTTCTATTTTTTCTATCAAATGTTTAGACTGTAATAATGATAAACAATATAGCATAATCAGATTTCAGTAGATGTGATAATTCGGCTTTAGGTCATCATTTAAAATTTAATAAACATAGTTTCAGTCCTAATCGTAATTCAATAATTTTAAAAGAAGTTAATTCTAAAAATTTTAACAGGTTGGATTTTCTAGAAGATTTACAAATTAGTAAAGAATTGCAAAACAATGATCTTTGTCTGAATAAGCAAGTACAATTAATAGATTAAATAGTATATCCATAAAAGTTCTCTCTATGATGATTTTCATATTTATCAACAACATTATCAGATTGATACCATACAGTTCAATTAATGATCATCAATTCAAAATTTTTCCATATTTTTAAATTACAAAATTTATTTTTGGATATTTCTGGACTCTTGTTAGGTTGTTTGTTTGAATTAGATTTGGGAATGGGTTCTCATTAGATTCTTAATCTTTTTCTGGCTAAGATGTTTTGATTAATTAGTTCTCATTAGACTCTAAATCAGAATTTTCTCAATGAAAATGACATTGGTTTTGGGATATAATTAGATACATATTATTCAACTAATAGTTCACTTTGCATTTAAATGTATTTTTGTTATTAATAATTTGCTGGAATTTGATTTACATACTTCATTCTTTGAATGATTGTTGTGTTTGGAGTTTCTTCTGACCATTGATTGGTTATCTATTTTAATTAGATTTAGGAAAGGGTTCTCATTAGACCTACAATCTTTTTTGGTTTGGTATCAGATTTGAATAATACGTTCTCATTAGACTTTAAAATCAAATCTGTTCCTTTATTTATAGCTGATTTTTGGTTTTGAGGGACTACCGGATCACAATTTTAATTCATTAAAATTTGTTATTCGAAATTATGTTCAGATAATTACTTTCATTTATTCACACAAATATTTTATAATTTTCAAATTAGTTTATTTGATTTTGGAATCTCTCTTGACCTATTTGTGATTTTTCTATTTTGAATTAGATTTAGCAATGGGTTCTCATTAGACCCTTAATCTTTTTCGGCATCTTATGATTTGATGGGTTCTCATTAGACCTCAAAATATCAAATTTATTCATAGTTTATTTAGAAAATTCACATATTTGGTTTTGTGACATTACCAGATCAAAGAAAGTTTTTTACAATAATTTTACTTTTATGCTCATGTTGTATAGCTTGATTTCTGTGTCCACTTGTTGTCATTTGTCACTTGTTAGTTTTAAATTGAAGTAGTGTCACTTCGTCTTCCGGTCTACTAACACGTGTTCGTGTAGTGGCTGAAGAATTTAATAAAATTAAAAATGTTCATAATATGAATACAATTTAACCCCAATCAGGGGATAATTAATTTCTTAAAGATTTTAAATTTAATGTAATTTTAATAGTGACGTTAATGTGTTGTAGACATTTGACTAGGTTTCTTGTTTCATATCTGACGAGTAAGTGATTCTTTTCTAATTTCTTTTTAAAAATTTTCCAACGATTATTGCTTACTTGCAGGTATGGCACTGATGATGGCCTAACAGCCGAAAGCGCTTTGCAATTTTAAATAAAAATTTTACACAGAATACAAAAATGTTTTCTTGACTTCCAAATATTTTATCAATTATTATGTTTTTAGTTCTCAATAACAGTATGCTCTTTACTCACATGCACTTTAGGCAATCTCACTCCCAGTTTTATGTATGACAATATAGTCAGAGAGAGGTAGATGGTGAGCTAACGAGCTAATGAATATTTTTTGACGTGCGAAGTCTTGCGGAAAGTAAAAACATGTGCTTATACATGTAGATGAAAGAGCAAGTAATATTTAAAAAGGTGAATCAACTAGTTTTATTCCAAAACCCAACCAAGTTTCACGTCAGAATCTTCGTCTTAGATTGTGAAGACCATTTTAATGTAAGTACCTACTACTATGCTGGTAATTTTTATTCTTAAACAGTTTGAGGTTATGTACCTATATGTCTAGGAATCAAACATAAAAACATCATTTTCTTACGACCACACATCGAAATATGGTTGGTATATATTATATAAATAAAACATAGTTTAAATCGTAATGCTTTAACTCCTCTTATTTCCTCTGCATTAAAGCAGCTGTTTGACTTCACAAATTCAAGAAGCATAAATGAGTCTACTTTGGGCAAGTTATCAGTTTGTGCTTTTACAAAACCTTCGCTAGCCTATCTTTACTCACAAAATATGAAAGAATCGTCACTGAACACTGAACTAGTAAATAAAATATATTCTCCCAAAAGTTTTAAAATATCCTCGGAAGTATCGAATATTTATGTCCACTTTCCACTTCACGTTGACTTTTAGAAGTAAAAAAAGCACACAAAAACACGTAATGGTCTCAAACAAACATATAAATGATATTTTTACGTCGATGAAGCAATTAATAGTTGATTAAAATACAATATAAACACACAACTACACATAACCTAATGCAATACCGGCCATATTGACATAAGTAAACACAAGAGATATAACATCACACGTATCATCGGTAGCGTTCGGAAATCCTCGGGTTGTGGTTGAAATTTGAATTTTATTTCAAAATTTGGGAGTAATTTCCAATGGAAACTGGTATATTTCCTATTATTAGTAATTTTTGATATCATATTTACTCTTATAAATTAATATCCAAGCAAAATATGAACTCTATTGTCAACTTTTTCAACTAGTAGTGGAACAACATATATATAGTATTATTCCCTAAATCAAATACCTACCCAAACCTTCCTTCACAATTTGTAACATCTTTTTAAAATGTATAATGAATGCTGACAACGTTTTTATCTGTGAAAAGTATTTCCTGGAATTCGGTGGTCCCATTATCTGTTTGGAAACTTTAAAAAAAAAAGGAAGTTGTATACAAAGATAGGGAGAGGTGCGAAAATAAAAAGTTTGAAGGAAAATGGCGAGAAATTTAGGCACTTTTACATCGATTGCCCTCAAAGTGGTAATAAAGGTTTTTTGTTGTTGGAGATTGGGGATTTGGGGAGATTGAATAGAGGTGCTGCGAAGATCGATTATGTGGTACTTATTTGTTTTATTACGGCCCATTAATTCTTTTCTTTGAGAATTGGATACTCACTCCACCAAATTTAATTTAACTCGACATCTTCGCTATTGTTATCATCACAATAAAGATTGTCAGGTTTTTATTTATGTATAAAACTTAAAGTTGAATTTTTTTTGGAAAGTTAGACTAATTTACGAGAAACTTAAATACAAGGGCAATTGATAAATGATCTTGTTCTCTACCACTACCACTCAATCGTACATAAACTCCTAGTAGATACTGTCAGATAACTATAAGTATACCTGTGAACAAAGACATTATAGAAAGCTTTGTGAATTTAACTGAACTTGATAGTGGATTCTGTAAATTTTGCGAAACATAAAAAACTGGAAAGTGATGATATGTGTTGGCAATGTTCGGAACGCTCCTGTGAGGCTAAAATTTTCACTTTTGGTCAGAAAATTTAATTATGCGTAGTTCAATAGACCATACCCATGTCATTAAAAATATAAGGCAGATAATAATTATTGCTAGATGATTGCGACCAATTAAATATGTGAGCAGAAGCCTTTTGAAATAATGATCACCAGCTCTTTTGTGGACAAGTTTAAGAACATTTTTTCCAGATAGAGGGAGGGATAGCGGGAAGTAAATTTAAATCTTGCGGACGAATTTAGCGCTGCATAAACAAGCAAGAAACGACACTCCAATTTCATCCAACTGAATGGCGCTCCTCGTCCAATCTATGCATTTCCATAAATACACTGTGGGCATGCTTTTTCGACAGAAAAACTACCCAGCTAGAACACTTCAGTAAAGAGGAAAGTTTCCGAAATTACCGAATTCACAAAATACCATTTTTTATCAAATAACATTTTAACAAATAACATTTTAACAAATAACACATTTATGATAACAGTTTAGTAACTTTGAAACTTGGAGAAAAATATTATGAATGTATGGCCACCATTATTGTTTTCCGTTTCTTGAAGTCGTCTGCGCCATAAATTGATAGCCCCATTTATTGCACCCTGTTCAAAATTGTTACAAACAAACTGCATTCTTTCTTTGAGCTGCTCGATTGTTTCAAATTGTTGTCCGTCATACAAATTTTGTTCGAAAAAGGAGATGTCTCCCAGTGACCTGTCCACCTTCCTGAGAAGGACAGGATGGACAATGACCTAGGAGGACAACTCCTCGGGAGGATGTACAATGGGTCACATGTGGCCTAAGTGCTGTGAGCCTACACACTTACCCTCCCTACTCTAGGTGTATAATGCATTGCCTACCTTCTGACTGTTATATTTCTACTACGTGAACTTGTCCGTATAAATCAATACTATGAAAATAGGAATCTGCAAAAACGATCAAGAAAATTGTCAATCTTAACAACGTTATATTTGTAATAAGTTGTAAATATTAATTTTTATCTTGAACTAAGAAATAAATCCTTCACTGTAGTATTGAGTCAAAATAATATCAATGTATAAGGTTTAAATTATTTTATAATTTCAATAAAATTAAACATATAAAATATACACCTCCATCTATTTGTTGGTAGCGTAACTTGCCTACTTTACTCTTGCACAAAATTCAAATTTTTTGACAAACCTCGTATCCTGCTTAATAAATTTGATATCTGATGGTTGCATTTCAACTTTTGGACCATGCAGAACTTATTATCACGAATACCTTTTTTTCATAACATCACTAATAAAAAAGTTTTCCATATGGTTCCAACTTAAGTAGTCACAATGTATATAGATATAATAATAATAAAAAAAAATTCAATTAAAAAATGTACTCTTTTATTTCGGTCCACAGTGTAGTGTCAATATTTTGAATGGGAAAATGTCAAATCGCAATCTTTCCCCATCCCACATCCATTAGAATACAACTCAAGCATGAAAAATAAAATACAAATTATCTTAACTTTGTATCGGCTCGACTAAATGATAACGATAGCGCATCCTAGATCCGTAAAAATGTCTGCTGTCGCTTCGCTAATCTTTTGATAAAAAATCAATTTTCCTAACAATGAATCCCGCCTTCGGCTTCTATATCGCCATTATCTTTTATGGACATAAAATTTATCTCTATTGTATATAAATAGCTGACAGAGCGATACCCTTTAAAGTACAACCGGAATTTATATTCTTTATCTGTTTTAAAAGTTTCGAAAAACAGGAAGTCGACTACGCGAAAAACGAATAGGTGCGTATAGATTGGGGAGTTTAGTGAAAAGGTGCTTTTACGTCAAAAAAGGGATGAAATATTGAGGAAAGTTTTTAAAGCGGTTAAACAGAATTAAAATGGAGAAAATATTTTTTTGCTAAAACAAACAATTCAACCAGCGTTCTCCAGACAAAGACGGCAAGTCGATTCTTCTGACAGTACAAATTTCAAAATATTATGATTCAGATGACAGTGACCTGTTAAAAGACATGTTAAGGTGGCTTCCCACGGCCCGTGTTTTTGCACGCCGGGCCGCGCCAGCTGGTGACAACGCGCCGTGGAAAGACGGTCGCCTGAAGTGGCGCGAGCAGGTGCGACGAATCCGTGGCGAGTCGGTATCTTCAAACACGCAGTGGGAAGAGTTTCGCCTGGAGTCCGACCCGATCTACACGCTGCCCGTTCCCCCGTTGCGGCGCGGCCTGGCCTGTAAAATTACGGGCTGTGGGAGGCCACCTTTATTCAGGCGAGTCTTTTTGACAGTCTTAACCAAATTCGACGTTAAGTAAGTGCTTTCAAAGCCGCTCCAATCCCTCTACACATAAGGCAATGGCGTAAATTTCCTTTTGAAATTCGGTTGACAACTAGCTCTATAACTCCATAAAAGTGTTATTATTATTTGACGCATAGACATCTAAAATTCATCACATCTGTCCTGAGATACCCTGTATAAAAGTTTTTATTGATTTCATATATAATAAATGAATCAGATTTGAATCAAGAACATGAATTCCGGATTGAACTGTTTATAAAAATAAAGTTTGAATGTTGATGCGATCTCGTTCACGTTACGATGTTATCCAAATGGACTTTGCAGCTTTATTTGGATTCTCTTTTTATAGGACAATTCAGTTCTACTGTCAAATAAAGGTTTATCTATATTGATTGTGATTAGAATGTAAAATTCGGATTTTCATGGGATACTTTAATCTCCACCTGGTCTATTTTAATTTATTCCTATCTAGGTTTTATCCATTTTTGATGCAGAATTCGATAATATATTGTCAATTATTTGCTGAAAACTTATAGACTATGAGCCCATGGGAAAAAAATGTCGCGATTTGAAACAGCAGCTAACCCATTCAGAAAGATTTAGTTTGTCATGCCACCATCAGTTCCAGCACTATGGCGTACATTTTCTCTTGTGCAGAAAAGCGCAGTGGAAAGCTGAACATTTTATTTTCCACCCTCTGAAAATGTGATGAAGTTGTACCCCGTTTATTACATTTGATAGTAGAATCATAGGAGATCGGTCCAGACTCTAGACGTCAAAAATAATCGTTCGTAAAATCTAGGAAATTTTTTGGAAACTCGTATTTTCCATTATTGACATTCGAAATCGAA
Source organism: Galerucella pusilla (assembly GCA_910591695.1). Lineage (NCBI taxonomy): Eukaryota > Metazoa > Arthropoda > Insecta > Coleoptera > Chrysomelidae > Galerucella > Galerucella pusilla. Next base: position 16,940 of record CAJUYI010004839.1, read on the forward strand.
AATTTAACAATAATTCCAAAAGTTTCCAAACTTCGGTCAAGTGAATGGTACATTGAGACGACAATAAATCTCATTTTGCAACCTTGTCCGAAGTCCGGAACATTGTTAAAATTGCAATTAAATTAATTTTTTCTGTATGGTCGTGAAAAAAATTCCAAAAGTTCTGCAAACTTGGGGAAGTTTTCGATATAATATTTCATAACACGTATTAAATTTGCAACCAATCTAAGTGTACGGAACATTTTTGTTATTAAACGTTCAAAAAATTCTGCAAATTTGACAGATCTATCGGAAAAATA
>CAJUYI010004840.1:0-17237 GCA_910591695.1 Galerucella pusilla
TTATCTTTTTAAACCAAAAACTGATAAATTAATATTCTTGCGCAGAAGCCGTAATAGGTCTATGTCGTCTCGTAACGACCGTTTCATGTCATTGGCGTTACATACCGACAGCCATTTTATCATTCTCATTTGAGGTTATGTTTGAACTGTTTGAATTACTCTCGAATATTTTTGATTTTTGAAAATTTTATGAAGTTTGGATAGATTATCCAAGTGTTGTGTGTTTTATTTGATTTAAAATCATGCCTCCTAACAATAATTTTTGCATTACCTTACGTGAAACGGAATCTACAATATGCCAAGTTCAAGCGGTTTTTTTGAGATATGCTGAAGAAACTGAATTAAAACACCGTAATCTTTGAAAAGCTTCCGTAGGAGAAGCATTTGGATAAATTAGCCATCTCATCTGGCATCCGTGATATTTCTTTCAAGTGGTTTGAATCTTACCTTGAGAAAATGGTGATTTTTCGGGAAATTTAGGTACCAGCCAGCAGTGGTGAACCCCAAGGTTCAGCTTTAGGTCCAATACTTTTTTTAGTATTCATTAATGATGACACTAGTGTTACCTGGAGTGGTTCAGATAAACCAACTTTACATTCTACCATAGGCAAAGATCTCATTACTATGAAGCACTGATCCGACTCGAATGGGCTTTGTTTTAACACTAAGAAAAGTTATCTCCTGTATGCTTCTTGTAGTGTATTCATTATTTTTGGGAAGTCAAAAAAATTGTGGTTTGATTTCCCAAAAAATTTGAAGAAAGAATAAGAAAACCTAGTTTTGTTTTACAAAGGAGCTTTGCAATCTCTCAAATTTAATATTGACGTAATAAGATTTTCAAATTCGAATAAGTTTCTTGGTCTCCATATTTACAGTACCCGTAAATTTTCTGTAAGTACATGTAAAATTGTCCACTGCTTTTACCTTACTAGAAAAAAAACAGCAACAATAATAATAATAATAATGATTTTATTGCTTCTGAAACAATGTTACAGCAAGGTACAATATAATTCTATATAAAAAAGTATTTTTAAAATGGGAAAGGTTAAGCGAATCTTAACAACTACATACAAAACATTATTCATTTAAGACAAATTGGCGTAATTTCAATATATTCCAAATGTATTCCGCAATTTTCCTAGCCTCAAAAATTGTGATTTTATTTAAGGCATGAAGCAGTGAGTTCACATTTTCAAGGCAAGGGATATTCCGTTTCATTGTTGTATAAATCGGACAATCAAACAGTAAGTGGAAAATAGTTTCCTTTTCATGAATATTACAAACAGTACAATCCAATTCAGGGTCAATAATGTATCCAATACCATTTAATGTAAATTTAATTTTAAAATGGTTAGACATACGCAATTGAGCAAGAGTGCGGGTAACCTGGATGGGTAATTTTAAAGCCAGGTACGTGCTTGGTTCACAGGTGGTAGGAAAAGGAGAATACAAATACATGAAAGAATATCGAGACGCAACACTGACATCTGATACATGTAAATATGTATAATATTTCGACAACAAATCTTTCCTCTGCGATATAAAAGAAGGATGATTCAAATTGTTCCATATATGGTCACAGTCAATATCAACAAAGAACTTTTTCAACTGAACTATCCAGTTATACTTCATATCTGTAAAGTTGGCCAAACGCAGTTGTTGTTTAAAACAGAGCTTAGGATAGCGATGATTATCCATTGTTAGTATTTTGTGTATCCAGTTGAGAGACATTTTAAAAATATTAAATGCAAACTTGACTCTTCCAGTCTCTAAACGGATTATAGCATCTGGAGTATTGATAGGAACTAAAAGAACTCTTTTCAGGAAATATAGCTGAACTCTTTCTAAAATATCCAAATACCTCACTCCCCAAACAGAAATACAATTAAACATGACACTGAGGGCGAGTGACTCCAACAATTTGATTCTAGGTTGCCAAGTATCAATTTTTGTTTTAGCCATTATGGGTAAAAGAGAACCTATTGCCTGCTTACCTTTGTTGACACTTGATTGGGCCATTTCATTAAATAGACCTGATGAAGTGAAGACTACACCTAAATATGAATATTTATTGGTTGTAGGAATCAATTGGTTGTTGAAATAAAAATCAAAGCAACAATGCCCATCCAATGCCAAACAATTATTCAATCAGTTACTCTTGGAATAAAGAATTACAAATACATTCAATGAGAAGATGGATAAAGGGATTTCTGCTTGTATATTTAATGACAATAAAGCCTCCCCCCTCTCTCTGTCTCTCGCTATGTTTTTATAATATTTTTTCTTCCACTTTCAACTAATTTATAATGTATTTATTAATAAATGTATTATTATTCTTTCCACAAATATTTTTAATACATTTTCTTTTCATTTATTTACAAACAAATCAAATAAATATCATCACCCTCATTTATTAAAAAAAACAAGAATGTGCAAACAGTAAACACGAATCCAACTAATCCGTTGTGGCTGATATTTACGGGTAACAATTTCGCTGGAATAAGAGTGGGATAGAAACTCATCACATATGGGACTGACATCGCTCCGGGCAATACGCTTTTCTCATTACGGTCCTGTAACAGTGAATGTTGCCTTGCAGGCAACAGGAAAACAACCTATCCTGTCTCTGACATCGTATTATATCCATATCCATCCATACCGTTCTCTCTTCTACCCCACACCAAAGGCGTACATACGGGAATGGTATAAATGAAATATTAATAACACAAATGACGAAACCGCCAAAAATCAGTAGATGACTGATTATGGCAACCCTTAGACTGAAATCGGAATATATAGGCTCTTCTAAATATAATATCGTACAGATCTGCGTCTAGGGTAGAAAACCTATCAGTCTGGTGAAACGCGCGTTCATTTAATTGTTTATTTCCATTATTATTACCAAAAAACACAACAATTTGACAGCGCAAAAAATGACAAAACAAATTTTCTGTCATCCTTGACAGCGCTGAGTAAACCGCTGAGTCAGCAACTCAACCATTGGGTCCGTCTGAACACGCCCAGAACCGTTATTGATCTCTTTTCCTTGTCTTAAGAGGGAACATGGTACTTTGTCCAGAAAAAAATATCTTATTTTCTTTATAATCTCATGTTACTTTCTGCAACGTTATTGTTACCTACTCGTTTTTCGACAGCAACAATTTGAAAAATGGGTAATAAGTTTATGGATTTTAAAAATGTGCTTTGATACTGCGAAAAGGATCATTAAACACATTTAATGAATTATCAGTTTTATACCTGTGGGTCGCAATACGATCAAAGAATTTTATAGTAGTTTAATTGACTTTTTAGCTTCGGGGTATCGTAAATCGGTAAGCAGGGTAGAAGGTGGAAAGTATAATCGTACCTGCATAAAGGCTCCAATAACTAAGAGTAATAAAAATTGCCTTGCATAAACGATTTATTGGTATTTATACTGATAGACATTTTTTTATTAGGCAGTTAGTACCACTAAATATCGACAGTCTACTATAAGGACCTATCTAATTTCAAAGTAATCTATCTACAACTGTCCTGTATCGATTTGACACTATTTTCAGTGTCATAATGACGTATATTACCGCACTAGTGCGTTTTTGAATAAGAATCAATAAAAATATTAATACCAGAATTAAATATTTAAAATATCACAGGAAGTTGCATTTTCAATATCCGAAGGGAGATTGTCTTCGCTTGAACTTATATTTATAGATTTTTGTTCATTCAACTTCGACAATTTGATGACAATTAATTTATTTTATTTCCAAAGCTTAGTTTGTCTTTTCTGCTATGGTCACAAAATATGATCTACGGCACCTCATGTTTGCAGTCAATATTAATAACAATACGTTGGATTGAAGTTTTTTTAATGAAATTCTATGATATATACTGTTAATAATACTAATAAACAGTTGTAGATAACGAACCTTTGAAGACCAAAAGTAGCGACTGGGTAGGATTAGACAGCTTAGAATTTGAAAATGTGGTTAGTTCGGTCGGTGGGGCCATGAAAACGACTCCGACTGCGGCCCTGGGGGTAATACTAAACCTACCACCACAGCATATCTTCATTCACATGGAAATGCAAAATCTGTTGGTCACAGATTATTACAGGGACCTCCTCTGATAAGTCAAGGGAATAAAAGTAATGCCTACAAAAAGCTATATGAAGAAATAAAGGCAGATACAATACTGGGAGTGCCAATGGATCAGATGATTCCACAATATAGTTTTAAAAACGAATATACAGTTCACATTCCAGAGAGAAAGGACTGGGAAGCATTACCTCCAAAACAGCGAATCTCAACTGGTACACTGTTGGCTCTAAAACATACTCTGGAGTAGGAATATATGGGGTGCAAGAGAATATCACGATCTCTCTAAGCCTAGGGAAGCATGCTACTGTCTCTCAGGCAGAGTTAATGGCGGTGCAATGCTGTGCAGAAGAGTTGATGAGACGAGAGGTGAATAGCCAATGAATCGTTATCTACTCTGACAGCCAAGCAGCACTAAAGGCGATACTCTCATATCGGATAACGTCAAATCTGGTCTGGGAGCGTTGCAAGGCCCTTAACAGACTATTTAGTCATAATAGAATGACCCTAGCCTGGGTACCAGGTCACCAGGGAATGAAAGGCAATTAAAAGGCTGATCAATCAGCCAAACAGGGAGCAACAGAGGTCGTGATAGGGCCTGAACCTTCTTGTGGAACTGCTAAATTCCTAACTAAGGAGAGCATCAACAAATGGATAAACAACCAGGCGGTGCGCTGGCGGTATGAAACCCCTGGACAAAGGCACGCTAAATTATTCCTTAAAAGCCCTTCGGCCAAACTGTCACACGATCTACTATGTCAAAGTCGAGAATAGACGAGGTCACTGATTTTTCTTTTTTCGTTATTTCTTCTCATCATTTTTATGTTTCCTTGCCGGCTTAAAACTGCAATCTGGAGACAATTTTTGTCTTCATTGACGCTACAAATTTGCAGCAAATATAATAAAAGAGAAAGAAAAAATTACTAACCGACTATACAGTGTCCTCAAAATTGTGATTCAATCTATGATTAAGAAATTCAGTCACACTGTTCATTCCACCCTTTTAATTTTAACTACATCACGTTTCAACTACATTTTCAATTTATTATGAAAAAATCAGTAATCTGTAATTTGTTTTGTGATACAACAGGATGCGGGCATTAATATCAATACCTACAATTTTGTAGGTAATACATCAGTTCGTCGTTGGCAATTAATCCGGATGTCACAACGTTTTATATGAACAAACGAATTGAACAAGCTTTGAAATTTAATAGATTGTTTACGCAATACGTTACGCCGTTGAAATATAACGAATTTTAATGGGGATAAAAATGCGTAAGCGAAACATCCAGCAAAATACCATCAAGTAGATTGTAGAACCCAATTACTTTAAATTGGGACTACATAACAAAAACACTTTGTTGTTGAAGTAACGACAATCAGCAACAAAAAAATAATGGTACAACATCAATAATAAACGCGATAATAGAATACTCAAGTTCACCCCCAACTCGTCTTAGGTATAAATAGAAAAATATCGATCCTACGAAAAAATTTAATTTTAAACAACTTAGTTGTCAACAATTTTTCTCGTAAAATCGAAAATAAATGAGTTATGCGATAACCAAAAATTCACCCCCTCTTCTCAGATTTAAATCGAAAAAAATCGATCATATGAAAAAATTGATAGGAACCAAAATTGTAGATAATTAATTTCAAACAACTTTTCTGATAACTATTTTCAAATTAAAAATGCACGGGTTATTCAAGAGGCAAACAAATTCCGAAGGAAAATTGCTGCTAAAACTGTTTGTGAATCAAAAATACCAATTCGATTGGGCTAGATGAGGTTCGGCTACCTACCACTGATATTTTTCAGTAGTAATACCCCTAGGGTCTTGATAATACCGAGATAATTTTGTCATAGAGAATACTGAAAGTTTGTTGCTTGAGCAACACGCTTGAAGGATTCTCTACGACAAAATTTTGAGTATTGTAATGTTTTTCTTATTTATTTAAACAGTTTTTACCGTGGGATAAAATTATACACACACTATGGCTAATTACTATCGATTCATTAAAGAAACACTTACACACTATAATAATCTTAATTTATATACACACTACTTAATGTCTATTAATTTATCTACACTCGGTATTATAATTGTCCTAGTTTATATTCAACACTATTTATATTCACTTCTGTTCACTCACTGTATACTGAAACTGTTTACCGATTCAATGTATACTGAACAACTCCCCGACTCACTCGAAGCCCCCATATATATAGCGCTCCGCAGCTCCAGAACATTCGCGACAAACCATTGTACGCCTTCCACGCTGTTCGAGATCAGTCTCGAAAGGTCGTCGCATTCATCGTTTGCGACAGGACCGTCTTCGGAATTAGTGAGTTCGTAACAGTATTTATCAAGACCCGAGGAGTATTCGATAAGATAATTTTTTACTTTGTAGCTTTCAAAAAATTGATTGCCAATCTGATGTTTAATAATTTTCAATACAAACTTTATCAATTTTAATCAAATAGTATTCATTTTTATTTGAAACTATAGTTGTGAAAAGTACAATTGGTAAATTAATTGAATCGTTAGATGCAATACCTAATCTTCGCGACATTTTTAATCCAGTTGTCAGTTTGACGTTTAATTAATGTTTAATAAAAGGTAAACACCAAACTGAAAACACCACATGTAGGGTATTATCGCTGTAATACAGCGGAGATTGGATGAAATTTGACACATGACTTGAAATTAAGTAATTTGATTGGTTACTATCTCCAGTAAAAAATTATCAAAGGTAATACCACGAGTGCTCCAAATTTTATCGATAATTTTTTCTTTTCCACGAAACCTTGTTTATTTGGCAAAAATATGAAAACAAACCGATTGATAAAATCACGAGTCCGTTAGGACGAGGGATTTAATCTAAATTCGGTTTGAGTGATGAAAATAAAAAATTATGTGATAAAATTTGAAGAGCGAGTTGTATTTGGGAAGATTATTTTTTTCAACAATTAAAAGTTTTGTATTACCTGAATGTTCAATATTCTCTTGGGTGAATCAGTTTGTGTTCATTTTTCAGTAAACTTAACCAATTTTAGTTGTCAATAATGTCAAATTCAAAGTAAATTTTTGACGTTTCAATGTAAACAAAGTATTATCGATGAGGAAGCAGAATTATCAGTATAATACCGAATGATTGGCTGGAATAATGTATTGCTATTGGTTAAAACCACCAAAATGTCAGATTCTGACAAGTGAAAAAAATAATCAAATAAATAAAATAACCCAGTTCAGGACACTCATTGTTCCAGACTGTCTTTAAAAATCTCGTATCTCTTGAGTAGTCTTAATGAGCATCTGTTGTTTACGTGTCAGAAGAGGGAATTGGCGCTTTTTATGAAATTATTGTTGAGCATAAGATATTGTTGAGTCACTCTGTAATATGAAACTACATTTTTTTCTTGTCTTAATTCTCAAACGAATCATACCAGTGCTTGAAATGAGTGAAAGTGTCATTGATATTGTTGACGATTGATATCAAAGAAGGAGTAAACCTAAAACAGAAATGACAGATCCACGCGTAACTTATAGCCAATTTTTTTAATAAGGTTCAGGAACAGTTAGGGATTTAAATGGTGTAGGGCATATGCTAATGTCTGTCTTATTTAAAATATTGTCTCTCATTTCTCCAATATTTCTTCTAATACTCCATCCCATGTTTGCTTCGGTCTTCCTCTTTTCCTAGCTCTGTGTATCTTGGATTTCCACACTTGTTTAACAGGCGTCTTATCATTAATTCCTTTCAGGATTGATCAAAAAGTGATAGGAAATACGTAATATTATCACTCTTAGGTATTACTTAGCGCGTGGTAAAATGTAAATTGCATTTAGGAATTCCTAAATTCGTTTTAGGTATTACCTGACTTCAGGAAATGGTTAGTGAAATCGGGCATAAGTCATTGAAAAACAAACTTCCATTTAAAAAAAGCGTTATGAAATAGTTCTGAACCCATCCACTGCGATCGCTGAAATTCTTCTTCCCTTAGTCTGTTTTTCAGCATCAGCTGCCTTGCCTATTTCGACAACTCAATTGCAACTAGCGCTTCAGGTGGATGGGTTTGACACCTCATTTTTTCATTCTAGGTAATTCTATTGGACATTCACTTCTATAGGTTAGACTGTTTTGTGCTATATTTCAAAAAGTATGGAAATTAGAGAAAAGTGGGAAATTTTATTCTTTGAAATAATGGTTTGAATGACTTTTGCCCTTAAGTGCAAAGTTCCCGAACTATCGGCCAAAAACGTTTTTTCAAGGTGGCACCTGAAGCTCCACCGGAATCTGTCAGCATTTTGTGATTTTGTGCCCTTAACCTAATTTGGACCGGAAATTTAGTGCGAGGTGACCAAAAAACGGCAATTTTCATTGGCATAATGACTTTATTCTAAAATGACGATATAAGTATATTATTGTTGTAACTAATATAAAACTTTTCTTCAATTTTCAGCCTGCGAATGCAACCAACACGCTCGTCGTTGCAGATTCAACATGGAACTCTACAAGTTATCTGGTCGAGTGTCCGGCGGCGTTTGCTTGAAATGTCGTCATTACACCGCCGGAAGACACTGTCACTACTGCCGTGAAGGTTTCTACAGGGATCCCAACAGGGCGATTACGCATCGCAGAGCATGCAAACGTGAGTACTAACTCTTCTTCTTAATTAAGAATTTACTGAGGCGATTACTGCTTTGGGAGTTAAATCGGAGTTCAGATCCTTACCGCAAATCAGATAATTATAAAATACGTCATTTTTTCAATAAGAAACACACGTTAAACTGAACGAAATGTAATCGAGTTAATATTATATAACGCATAAATAAAATTACCTTCTGAAGTCTCACCTACCTCTGAGAGTGGTAGAGCGAACAGAGGATGTATATCTTCTTGGTTATCAAGATCGATTTGTCGTCTACGTTGGTGCAGATATCGGCATTTGATGCAGATATCGGCATTTGATGCAGACTTAGGTGCCGAACAGACCTGCTCAACAATGCCATCAGTAAAAGTTATATTAGATTAGATTAGAATTGGAGTGCCTCTTTGTGCTATCCCACTGCGACCCTTGTAGATCTATTGTGGTCCTCCCTATATTTAGAGCTCGACACCTAGCTTTATCTTTTTTATTAGACCTATTAGCCGGAATACCGCCTACCTCGCGTAGCTATCTGCCTTCGGTTTTTCTTCTCCGAGTAAGTGAAACCGCACCCTTGCTAGGCCTTCGCTCTGAAAGAGTATGTGCTCCGCAGTTTCGTCTTCTTCCTGGCAGAACCTGTATAGGCTGTCATCTGCTAGGCCAATTGTGTGAATATGTTTCCTCAGCGTACAATGTCCGATCAGCATTCCCAGGGCCGGATGCTCCCGTGTTTCATTTTCCGTCCGTCGTGCGCATGACGTCACTCAAGACCTTTTTTGTACTGCTCAGATAGCAGTATTTAATGTTTTTCTCTATTCACGCGTTTATTTAATGAGTTACAAAAAGAAATGTGGAGACGAAGTATGTTCCAAATAAGCTGTCTATCCCCTGAAGACATAAAAGTTTTGAAATATGTAACACTCATCACTCAAAACTCTTTTTTTTACTGTGAAATTTCTCTTCGAAGTACTAAAACGCGATTTTCATGAAAACGGTGCAAGATAGAGTAAACTGATAGAGGAACCAATTTGTAGAGCAAGTTACATTTTAATAAGACAATGGTACTATTCATTCACAGCGGTCAAACTAGAACACGGATAGTGCAGATTCAGCAAGTCTCGAGGATAATCAAAGTTTATAAATAGGATAAGAGAACAATTAACATTCATTCTGGCATAAATCATAGTAGTCTCTTCTTTTTTCACTTAGTATATAAGTTTCATTGTATAAATATATTTAATATAATTTGTTTTTAAAAAAGCAAGTTTCGAATATTAAAATATAATTGGCGCAGTCAGTAGGATCGCGAAAGAGTCCTAGTAGTGGAAACTCGTCGTTTTTAAACGTTTATTCGCGATTTGAACTTTAATATACGGTGCAACTCGAAACTAGTGAAAACCCAAGAAAATAACTTTCCTGACTGACAGCAATTGCAGCTCAGCCTTCAGAGAAACAGAAAACATTCCTGGACGACAGCAGTTGAAGCTCCTCTTCCAGAATCTAATACAGTATCTACAGTTTACTGGACATGAAGTTGATCATCGCCCTTTTTCTGTAAGTACTTACTTATGTCAGAATCCTTTGCTCATAATCCTTCAAGTGATATATCCGCAGAGTTTTTAGCAACCTTAATCTCTAATTTAAATTTAACTGATAATATTCCTAATTCTACTATAATAAATAAAGAAAACCATAATACAATGGCAGTCCCACAATTTGATGTTAAGACGCTTTGTATTTTACCTCCTTTTGATGGAAAACCTAGTGAATTATATGATTTCATTAAAGTAACTACAACTTTATTAAATCAATTTTACGATAGAACAGCCGGTAATGAAAATTGCATTCAAAATATGTTATTATTACACGGTATAGTTTCAAAAATTATTGGCAAAGCCAAAGAAGTTATTTCAATTTATGGTTATAATGATTGGGATGATTTAAAAACAATTTTAATACAAAACTTTGGTGATCAAAGAGATGAAAACTCATTGACACGAGATTTAGTTAATTTAAGGCAAAATTTTAATGAACATCCGCAACAATTTTATCAGAGATGTCTAGAAATTTTGAATATAATATGTAATTATATAGATCTTCATAATCATGATCCTAATATAATATTAAATAAAAAACAATTTTTTCAACAACAGGCTTTAACTACTTTTCTCGCAGGTCTAAAGGAACCTTTAGGTTCAACAATTAGAGCTATGAGACCCCCTACTTTAGCAATCGCTTTACAATATATACAAGAAGAAAATAATATTCACTATTTACAAAAAGGTAATAATTCACATAATTCACCCCCACATCAACCTTCGTCTAATAAAAGACATCAATTTCCTATGAGACATCAACCTCAGTTTTCTCAACCATCTACATCTTATCAAAATTATTCCAGACCACAGCAATGGCAAACTAACCAACAGAGACCATTTCCCCAAGGTCCAATTAATGTAAATCCTAGACAACTACCCCCACAACGATATTTTACAAACCAACAAGTTTTTGGTAAGCCCCAAAAGTCCCAAAATGTTTGGATGAATAAAAATTCACCTCAACAAAGACCCACACAAAATCATAAGCCTACTCCTATGAGTATTTCAAGTACCCTTCCTAATCCACGCCATCCTCCTACAAATTTTAACAGACAGATACCTCAGAGACAATCTCCTCAAAGAGCTTGGACTTCTGAAGAACTCTTTAATTTTGACCAAAACTATTACAATGCCAATACTGACATAAATGAACATTATGAAAGTGAAGATATTGATTATAGTACGGACAATTATAATGAAAATTTTCGGTTGGATCCGCAACCAATAACAAACAGGTAACAGAAATTAATGCCCTATGTGACAAAACAGAACTACCTTACATTGTTATCCAAAACCCTCCATTAAAACTCCTCATTGACACTGGTTCAACAAAATCATTCTTAAATCCTGATATTTGCTTTAAGTATTATGAAAATAATATTAAGCACGAACCATTTATAGTAAGTTCAGTTTTTCAAACACATTCTCAAGAATATTCTAGTCAAATTCCATGTTTCAAAGAATTTAAAAATAATAAAAATTTGCAATTTGGACTTTTCAAATTCCATAAGATTTTTGACGGTCTTATCGGTTTAGATAATCTTAAACTTTTAAAAGCACATATAGATTTTTCAAATTCAAAATTAATTACTGAAAATTCTATTTTACCTATCAAATATTACCAACCAGATAAAACTCAATTTTATTTCATTCAATTAGACCCTCATTCAATAAATCCAATTCGTGTTCCCGTAAAAGAAAATAAAGGAACAATATTTTTACCTAATCAAAAAATTAATAATGCATATTTAAGAGAAACCCTGACCGAAGCACATAATGGTATGGCTTGGGTTGAATTAATCAATGACAGTAACGAAACAATTTCAATGACTTTAACTAATCCTTTAAAAAGCAATTCCATAAACTTAAAAGAATTTCATCTATATACAGCTGACGTTATACCAATAGAATCCCAGAACACAGATGAACAAATAGATATTAAAAACCTCATTAGAACTGATCACATGAATTTAGAAGAAAAAGAAAAAATAACACAATTATGTAGAAAATTTTCAGACGTATTTCATAGACCAGATACACCCTTGACATTTACAAATCAAATAAAACACCAAATACGAACTACTGACGAAATACCAGTACATACAAAGTCATATAGATATCCCCACGTACATAAAGAAGAAGTACAGAGACAAATTGGATCAATGTTAGACCAAGGTATAATAAGACATAGTCAATCACCCTGGTCATCACCAATTTGGATAGTACCCAAAAAACCAGACGCATCAGGTAAAATTAAATGGAGAATTGTAGTCGATTATAGAAAAATAAATGAAAAAACGATAGACGATAAATACCCCATTCCAAATATATCTGATTTACTTGACAAATTAGGCAGATGTCAATACTTTACGACACTTGACCTAGCCAGCGGGTTTCATCAGATTGAAATGGCCGAAGAAGATATACCTAAAACGGCATTTTCAGTAGAACATGGTCATTATGAACATGTCCGAATGCCGTTCGGTTTAAAAAACAGCCCATCCACATTTCAGAGAGTGATGGACAATATTTTAAGAGGACTACAAGGAAATATATGCCTCGTATATATGGACGACATAATAATATACTCCACTTCGTTACAAGAACACCTAGTCAATTTAACAAAAGTTTTTCAAAGACTTCGAGATTCAAACTTGAAGATACAATTAGACAAATCAGAATTTTTGAAAAAGGAAGTAGCCTTCCTTGGACACATAATAACCCCCGACGGAATAAGACCAAACCCTGACAAAATTACAGCAATAAAAAATTATCCTATACCAAAGACAACTAAAGAAATAAAAGGATTTTTAGGACTCCTCGGTTATTATAGAAAATTTATTAAAGATTTTGCACGTATTACAAAACCATTAACTGTTTGTTTGAAAAAGAATGCAAAAATTGAACACACTTCTAAATTTATCGAATGTTTTGAAACTTGTAAAAATCTTCTAATTAATGAACCATTATTACAATACCCAGATTTTGAAAAACCTTTTAACTTAACAACTGACGCAAGTAATTTTGCAATTGGTGCAATACTTTCCCAAGGACCCATAGGTAATGATAAACCCATTGCATTTGCTTCTAGAACATTAAATGATTCAGAACAAAATTATTCTACTATAGAAAAAGAAATGTTAGCTATAGTATGGGCAGTAAAATATTTTAGACCCTATTTATTTGGCAGAAAATTTAAAATTTTATCAGATCATAAACCATTACAATGGTTATTCAGTTTAAAAGAACCAAACTCAAAACTTATACGATGGAGATTAAAACTAGAAGAATATGACTACGACATTGTATACAAAAAAGGAAAATCTAACACAAACGCTGACGCCCTTTCAAGAGTGGAAATTCATAGTACAACTAAACAAAAACCTATCGAAATCCTAAACGGACATTTAGACACTCAAGATCCTTTTGACATAGACATTAATAGAACCTTAATAAATAATTATACGGAACAACACCGTGAAAAAACGAAATTAATGTATGACCAACTCAATCATAAAATTACTCAAAGAAAAGAAAAAGTAATTCAAGTCAGAAACGAAAAGAGAGATCCCCCAATTAATTACGAACCCTGTACTAAAATATTTACCAAAACTACTGAGAAAAGAAACAAATTACTTCCCAGATTTGCACCAAAAACAGTCAAATCTAACAATAAAGTGACAATTACAACAGTACATAAAAAGAATGTCAAACATAAAAAGAAAACGAATTCTAACAAACAAAATTCCTTACAGGTTATCAACGACAACATGTCAGAAAATAAAAAATCCAGAACCTAGAGGAAAACCCCGGTATACTACCCCTGAACCTGGGCCCAGCAAAGGTCCAAATTAGTCAACATGACTTTATTCATTATTATAACTTAACCCCTATAGCATTAGAATTAGATACTTTAGAATATTACTATAAAAATATAACTAATACTATTTTTAAGTCACAAAATACTACATTACATTGGAATAGCCTAGAAAATCTAGATAATGGAATTAATTATCAATTACAATTAGCACAACGAAAATTTCAAACCCTTTATCCTTCACATAGAATTAAACGAGGTTTGATTAACGGTCTCGGAAACATAATAAAAACAATTTCTGGAAACCTTGATCAAGCAGACGCTGAAAGGTATGATAAAGCCATAGAGTATCTCCAAAATAATCAGAAAAATATAATTTCAAAAGAAAATCAACAAATTTCTTTAACCACACGTTTAATCGATAATTATAATAAAACTATAACTTCATTAACCAATAATCAAAAATCAATAGCTAAAGAAGTAGAAAAATTAAGTACGGTCCTGGACAAATTAGTATTTGAATTTGATAAGTTTATCTACATTCAAAATACCTTGAATCAACTAAATCTTTCTTTGCAATTAATTATTCAACTGTTAACTGATTTAGAAAACGCTATCACTTTTGCTCGAATCAGTACCTTACACAATAGTATTATTAAGGTAGATGAAATAAAAACAATTGTTGAGAAAATACTTCAACATTATAACCCTAAACAAATATTATACGTTGACAATGAACATTTACTAAAATATTATGACGTCATTTCAATTGACGCTTATTTTTCAAATTTTATGGTTGTATTTGTTCTGCATTTCCCAATTCTTCATCCTGAATCCTTTAATCATTACCACCTATATTCCATACCTACAAAAAACCTAACTACAATTATACCTCCTCTACCTTATCTGACAATAAGTAAGGAACTTTTCCAATATTCTAATAAAGCTTGCAAGAAGTTAGACATTACTTATCTGTGTCAAAAAGTTTCTCTACAACTTCATAGCAAATATCCAGACTGTATTAGCCAAATCCTTCAAGTCTCAGAAGAAGAAGCCCTTTGTCTCTATGTTCCAGTTTCAATCCATAATGTATTAATAGAAGCAATGACAACCTCTCATTACATTGGCATATTTCCGTCATCAACGAAAATTTCAACTCAGTGCTCAACAAGCAACATTCAAGTTCTACAAGGAGTTTATCTAATCGAAGTACCGTTAGGATGTGAATTCAGCACTCCCGATGAAAACTACTTCAATTCCAAAGAAATAACAGTAGAAGAACCACTTACTCTTCCGAAGATTCAAACAATTGCTCATTACCCCTCTACAAAAACCAAAACTATCAAGTTAGAAAAAATCCATCTAGACGAACTACAACGTATTCATCAAGAACAACAGCTTCTACAACCCTTTTCCTATGAAGACAGCTCTTCTTACATCACTTACTTTTGGACTCCCCCTGTATTTATCATTATAATAATTTGTATATGTATAATAATCTATAAATATCGCAGATACTTTAAAAGAAGCATAAATCAAAACAAGAAAGAAGAACAAGAAGTTCCATCAACAAGCAACAAAAATTCATCAGTTTTATTTGTCCCTTATAAAACTTCCTCAGGGGATGGACAAGTTACATTTTAATAAGACAATGGTACTATTCATTCACAGCGGTCAAACTAGAACACGGATAGTGCAGATTCAGCAAGTCTCGAGGATAATCAAAGTTTATAAATAGGATAAGAGAACAATTAACATTCATTCTGGCATAAATCATAGTAGTCTTTTCTTTTTTCACTTAGTATATAAGTTTCATTGTATAAATATATTTAATATAATTTGTTTTTAAAAAAGCAAGTTTCGAATATTAAAATATAATTAGCACAAAATTTACTACAACACTAGTCTGGGAGGGGAATGCGAGATTGAATAAAAACGCGAAAACATTTTATAAAAAGTGGACTTTTATTTATGCAGCTTTTACACAGGCATATTTCTTCATTTAAATAGTTTCGAAATAGTAAATACCGGATTTCAAGATCAAATTTCATTTCCGACATATCACGTATTCTACATTTTATTAATATTCAATAATTAACCACTCACTTATTCTTTTTCTTATTCGTTGGGAATTAAACCACAAGATTTTTTTGTATTTCTTATTTCGACGTTTTTGTATTTTTTATTTCGACGTTTCGGTGTTTCGGTAGCGTTCCAGCTACCGTTGTCAAGATGAATAAGATTTTTAAACAATTTTTGGTCCTTATCAGATATAACGAAAACATTTGACAACTAGACAATCAATAATATTTCGAACTTTGTAGTCATATTTTATTAAGGTTCATTCACAGTAGATCGATCATACCTATCTCTGGTAAATTGTGAATTAAAATATTTTATTTTATGACATTCTAACAATAGGATAGTCTACTAGGAATGGAATCCAGTGAAGTGCACGTTCCAGGAAAGGTTTTATTGGGATATCGCTTTTTGCTCAATTCGTAAATGCTGTGATAATAAATATAATAATAATATAATAAAGCGCGTTTGTTGTTACTTTTTTATGTATACCTAATTATTTTTGTTTCCAAAATATGTATAAAAGCACTTTCTTTGATTTTTATTATTTTACTATTGGCTCTTTCAATATTATTTTCGCCAAATCCCATTGAATTATTAGATTACTTTTCGTATCTTTGTGCGAATTGCACCCAAACACAGAACAACGCATTTTAAAAAGTTTTTATCGTCCATAAACGTCCACAAAATACACCATAAGGTCTTCAAACTGATCAAAGCTCACTAAAAATCATCAAAAACACGAGAACTCTTGGGAAATAACATAGGTAAACAACCATTTTAGGTCTTGAGTGATGTCACGCGTCTTATTAACGACCGCCCACTCATGCGCAGCATCTTATGTTCGGTGTGTTTATATCGTGAGCATTCCCACCATCATCCTCGTCGGTTCTCGACTTTGACATAGTAGATCGTGTGACAGTTTGGCCGAATGGCTCTCAAGGAATATGTTACCTATTATTGTTTTAAAATAATAAGGCAAGATAAACTGCAAC
>CAJUYI010004841.1:0-17235 GCA_910591695.1 Galerucella pusilla
ACCCATCCAAGTACTAACCATGTCCGACCTTGCTTGACTGTAATTATAGCATTGAACGCGTTCCACTACAGTGCTGGGTCGTCGCCCATGACCTAAGTTAATATTGGAAATAATTATCAACCACTAATAGAGAAAATCAACTTCTCATTTGGCTAGAAGGAGCAATAATTGTTTTTTTACAACTGCTATGAAAAGTGACGTATGGCTTACTTAATTTCAAAAACCAAATATTGCTCATACTGTGAGAAATATTATTTCTCACGGCACTTTGCCCACGCCACATACATTTATATGGAGAATTGAATAAAATCGACAAAAACTTATGCTACTTTCATCATTAAGTACCTACTTAGTAGTCACAAGAACTCAGTCAGATTATTTAAGAAGTTTTTAAATTGTAAAAGGAGGTTTCAATCGTGCTTTGATAAAAATCCAAATTTTTATTAAAAATTTCAACAAGACATATAAGTACTTATTTATAATATAAATAATATGGATACTGAAATTAGTGACGATTTTAATAATACTGCGCCAGAGATATTGGAAAGAGCTGCAAAAGTAACTTTACATTTGTTGCCGGAAATTTCAAGGAATAAGTATGAATTGGCGTCCGAAAATTTTATAAAGTGGAGAAGAAATACCAATATGAGTGTAGTTTTGGTATATTTTGAAGAGTAGTCAGAAAAATTAAAATACTTTACTTGTATTCTTTAAATTTGTGCCGTTGTAGAAAAAGTATAGTGTGAACATGTGGGGAAAGAACTTTTCTCCACTTGTTGCACAATATAATATTACTTCACAGCTAGTAGTGGAAAATAGCTATTTTCCGAACAAATGCGGAAAGTGATACTTTCAGGCACGCTACTGCAGTTGACCCGAGCGACGCGAAGCGGGGTTTGGGCAAGAGGTAAAGGGCGGGAATGACACTTTACGCTTGAGTTGGGAACATTATTTTTTCTACGACTGGATATGCAAAAAATATATTTTTCAAAAATTATTTCATTTCAACATACATAAGTGTACAAATCTTCAACTAAAAACTACTAATTATTATAAATATTAATATTAAAAACATAATTTGTTGAGTTTTATAAATCACCTAAAATTGCCAGTCCAGTAGAGTTATTTGGTGTTAACTGGTGAGTAGATGACATCGATGAGGATAGCATAGGTTGCAGGTCGCATAAAGATAGCGATCACGGTGACGGCAACGGTTTTAAGTCATTTGTACATGAAAGAATTTTATTTGATATATTTCGTAAATAGTTATTCACCTGTTGTAACAACAGTTATTTTTTTTTCCATTCAGATAGATGGCTTTGGCAAAAACCAATTAGCCAGATCAATTTTTAGGATGGCATCGATTGCAGGTCACAGAAAGATGACGATGAAGGTGATGGCAACGACATTTGTAGATGAAATAATTTTATTTGATATATTCTTCTTATATATCAAACCCGAGTGGTTTGATAGTTGTTTTGTGACTCTACTTTAATGAATGTACAGGGTTATATCAAAATATCTTCATTATTTTTCATTTTCAAAAAATTAAAAATGCAACAAAAAGCTAGAAAAGATGTAGATTTTATTTGATGGACTATTTCGTAAATATTTATTTACCTGTTGTAACAATAGTTATAACTTCAGAAGTAAAAAACTATCTAATGAGGTCAAAATTTGCATAATTTTACTTTCCCGCACTGGTGCGGGAGAGTGACACTTTCAAAACTAAAATGCGTGCGGGAAAGTGGGTTAAAACGCACGGTTGTAGAAAAAAAATATTTTTCTACTACCGTGCGCTTTAACCCACTTTCCCGCACGCAAATTTTGACCTTATTAGATAATTTTTTACTTCGGAAGTTATAACTATTCTTACACCAGGTGAATAAATAGTCCATCAAATAAAATCAACATATTGTTTTCTTGCTTTTTGTTGCATTTTTAATTTTCTGAAAATATAAAATGATGAAAATATTTTGATATAACCTTGTAAATTCTTTAAAGTAGTGTCACAAAACAACTATCAAACCACCCGGGTTTGATATAAGAAAAATATATCAAATGAAATTATTTCATCTACAAATGACTTAAAACAAATGACTTAAAATTGTTGCCGTCACCTTCATCGTCATCTTTATGTGACCTTCAAACGATGCCATCCTCATCAAGGTCATTCACTCACCAGTTAACAGCAAATAACTCTACTGGACCGGCAATTTTAAGTAATTCACAGAATGCAACAAATTGTGTTTCTAATATTAATATTTATAATAATAATTGATAATAATAATAATAATAGTTTTTGATCTAAGTTTTTTATATGTATGTTAAAATAAAATAAATTTTGAAAAATGGGTTGATATGATTTTTTGTATATACGGTCGTAGAAAAAATAATGTTCCTAACTCATGCGTAAAGTGTCTTTCCCGCCCTTGACCGCTTGCCCGAACTCCGCTTCGCGTCGTTCGGGTCAACTGCAGTCGCGTGCGGGAAAGTATCACTTTCCGCACTTGTTAGGAAAATAACTATTTTGTCCCAGATCCCCGTTCAAGAGACTTTTCACCTGCATCAACTCTCAGTCTTCGTTTTGACATACATGACGTTAAAACAGTTAAGGCATATTTTTACATATACCACATAAGGAATGGAATAAAAGGTTTGCTCATCCATTGCAAATTACATAGAGACCAATGTTCCATCAGATGTTAAACATTTACATGTGTTGATAGACGGATGACCAAGACAAAATAAAACTCAGACAACTCTTTAAGAATGTTTTCAACATTAACAGAATTTGCTAATACTTTGCACATACTTTTTACAGAGCCAGCCTACCCTTGTATTAAAGTACCTATTGAGAATAAAAAAATTGATAACATTGAAAAAGTTGTAAACCATCTACCGGATAATGAAGAAATTAAGAGTTTCTACTATGACATTATTCTATGGAAGGTGGTGTATTGGAGCCGGAAGTTTTATAATATAATATAACATTTCTCAGACGTTCATACAACATGGTTTGTACTTTTTTTGAATAAATAAATCAAATTGAAAAATTCAGTTCATTAAGTTGACATGTCCATTTTTTGAACTCCACTTTTTGTAAAATTGTTTCTATAGGTAATATTTTTGCTTCCTTGTTTAAAAACTGTTTAACCACTACGTTAATATTCATCGAAAGCTGAACTCAAGAAATTACACTTCTCAATACACAGGCAGTTTTTTATAATTTTCTCAAAACTATGTCAATGGGACCTATCTGGTTTCTCAAATATAACTATCCTTTCTCTCAATAACAAATAGTATCACTAAATACGTGACAAATACATGAACAACTACATGGAAAAGGTCCCGTTCATTATTGTCGCTAGGGTTGTGTATATCAAAAGACCATAGTCATATTTTTATTCGCACTATAGGGCGCCATGCTGAATTTCATTTGGTCGCTGGATTACCCGAATAATAATAGTTAGATATAAATAGTCAGATTAGATTTGAATATTTTTAGATTAGATATAAATATTTTTTTAATACAGCTCTATTGAGAAGAAACAAAAATTTAAATAACTACCACCAAGCTATGTAAGTAAGAGCTGTTTCAGTTTTGTCACATTAATTGTATCTATCGAACTCATGTCCACTCATAACGCTATTCAAATGGCTATTTTTGGCTTCATTTCTTAGCTGTACTACAAGTTCGTTTGTACTTCTATTAAAAGTATTTTCATCACTCTGGGGCCGTTGATGAACAGGTGTGATTTTCACAGTTTTACTTCTTTTGAAATGATGATAACCTCCATATACAAAAAGTCCACAAGAAGTAGCTAAGAACAACCAAATCATAACGTGCGCCACTTTGAGAATAACAAAAATGTTTGAAATTTTGGTAAATAGGGGGCCTTCCAAATCTAGACTCTAAAAAACAAAAATCAAAATTAGAACTCGAAATACATACCTAAAATTAGTGAGCAAGTATACAAAAATTTTTAATCATCCGGTTTTAAGCAAACTCACTATTCTTCCTCTTATTTTAACTATATTGCAAATTATGAAACTTGTGAATATGTTACATTCAAATTGTTTCTATTATTTAAATAACATATTGTATATCCAGTATCTTCTGTATGTTCCTTGTGGTATATTATTCATTCTTTTTTTAATTTCTTGGGAAATTAAACCACAATATTTTTAAATTCTTTATTTCAACGTTTCGGTAGCGTTCCAGCTACCGTTGTCAAGAAAAAATAAGTAGAAATGAATTTTTATCCCTAACTGACACAACAGAAAAAATTTGACAACTAGACGATCAAAAATTATTTTGAAGTTTAAGACTGCAAAATTTTTGTTATCAAATTTTTATTAAGGTCCATTCATAGTAGATCATATCTGTGGCAAAATGTGAAATGGAATATTTCATTTTATGACATTCCAACGATATGATAGTCTACTAGAAATAGAATCCAGTGAAGTGCACGTTCCAGGAACGGCTTTTTTATTGGGATAGCGCGTTTTTTTCGCTTATATTGGAAATGTTGTTAATAAAACGCGTTTCTTGATAGTTTTTTTGTGTATGAATATTTAAGTTTTTGGAATATGTATACTCAGTTTTGTGATTTTGTGTATTGAAATGTGTATCGATTAACAACTATTCAAATTATAAATCATAAGAAAACCTGGATAAAAACTTATGATGCTATCCTGATAACGCAGGTAATTGATTATTGGGCATTTCTCTTTCTAACATAGGTATAGTGTAGCTAATGTTAATGTGATGACCTTGAATTGTATTACAAATTTTATGCAGGTTAATTTTAATCCACTATATTAATTTGAATTACATTTGAAAAGCATTATTCCACAATATTCTTATTTATAAAATAAATGTATGCAAGCCATTGGGCGGCTTTTTCCTTCAAAGGGATTAAAAATATGGGTCATCACATTAACAATAGTTAGACTATAACCAAATTTGACTACATTCGGCTGAAATACTGTTGTGTCAGTTAGGGATAAAAATTCATTTCTACTTATTTTTTCTTGACAACGGTAGCTGGAACGCTACCGAAACGTTGAAATAAAGAATTTAAAAATATTGTGGTTTAATTTCCCAAGAAATTAAAAAAATGTATATCCAGTATTCTGGTGAAAATGAACTATCAATGTTATTTCAACGTTAGGCTTTGAATAAAAGTTCTAGCTTCAGGATTGTTAATAGTATATTATTAAACGAGCAATTTATGATAGCCATAATTCACGATGGGTGACGTTTGCGTCACGAGCCGCAGGCGAGGGGCGCAAGTCACCCAAGTGAATTATGGCCATAAATTGCGAGTAGAATACTATACTTTGTCCACGACACTTCATTTATTTATTAATAAATAAAAGTCAGTAGCGATTTGGCATATTACTAACCTCAAAATGTTGTGGCAGCTACTTCAAATAATTTGACATATATAGAGATGGGCGATACTGTAGAAAGTATCAATACAACGTACCGTTATAAATATATTTTTATAAAATACTTAATATTAAAATATATCGTTATGAAAAGTATCAATACTAAAAATTACAATATTTTATAGATACGATATATGTCAGAAACAAAGTTCCTCAACAAAATACACAGATTTAATAGTTTATTCCATATTGTACCCCCATCTCTAGTCGTGAATTATGAACCATAATACACTACAGTGTATTATGAACCATAATTCACGACAGTTGATATATGGGTACCATATACCTTTAGTTAGGAGGTAAAATATTGACTTATTATTAGGTGGTCGTGGACAAATACGTTTTAAGACTTACAAATAAAACATTATTTTTTGTGTTTTTTTTTTCTTAAAGAAAGATACTTATTGTTAAAGTACACACTTTATTTTGTTGTGCTTTCGTTGCACTGCGTCTACTTCATTGTAACAAAATTTGTGATTGAAATATAATGATATGAAAAATCTCAATTATATAAAAAAACAGAATAATTTCATTCAAAACACGAAAGTGATAAATAAGTTGAGGCAGTGCAGCGAAAGGTCAACAATATTTAAATTTGAATAGGGAATAATTTTTTGGAAATTATTAACAAGGTCAGAAAAATTAAAAAAAAAACCGTGTAAATAATATAAAATAAACGGAAATTATAAATAATGAGATATAATAATTGATGCAGAACAGAGAATAAATTTAAAACATCAACAAAATAATTAGAAATATAAAAATTATTGACAAATAGCTTCATGGTATGGATAGTATTGTAGAATTGTAGTTGGAGAAATAAAAATTGAATAACAATAGTGGGTAGTTATACATTAAAAAAAATTTATGATATTTTGGATACTTAAAAAAACTGGGTGTTAAATTTAAAATGGGTGGGTGTATCATAATAAAATATAATTATAACTATCATTATAAGACAAATCCTAGGTACTAATAATTATTCATATTGAATTTAATATGAGTTTTGGCCGGGGCATTTTACATACAATTCAATTAAATAATATAAATAATTTGAACAATTGGGTTGGAGACAACAAAATTAATTAGTCGAATATATTTTACACTCCTGTGAAAATCATTGAAAGCTCCCAAATATTCAATGATACCAGCAATAAAGATGAATGTCGTTATTATAAATATCC
This sequence comes from Galerucella pusilla, assembly GCA_910591695.1. Taxonomy (NCBI): domain Eukaryota; kingdom Metazoa; phylum Arthropoda; class Insecta; order Coleoptera; family Chrysomelidae; genus Galerucella; species Galerucella pusilla. The sequence goes on from CAJUYI010004841.1 coordinate 6,642, forward strand.
AAAGTTGATTGCAGATGTACCGCAAATAGAATTTCAAAGGAAGATATGGGCAAAAATCATATATCTTATATAGTACACAGGACATTGACTGTGTTGACCAAAAATATTGTTTCCTACTGTATATAAAAACTATTTAAATAGAAGAATATGTAGTACTTACATCTTCTAACCAAAATATCGGATGCAAAGCGGTAGTCAAATTGTTCATGACAGTTATTTTAGGATTAGGTCCTATTTCCAAATTCATCTGTATCCTTATTCTCACACTGATAGGAGCGCTAGTTAGCTGAAATCATCAATAACAATAATAGTTCGTAGTCCACGAAATATAGCCTGACCATTTTACCATGTTTTTCTTCTGGCGGCTGATTTTGCTTGACATTAGGGCAAAATTGATGTAGAATAAGATGCACTCACCCCGAACTCTGAGGACGTTGCAGAAAATTTTTCAACGAGGTAAGAAAGGTGCGATTGTTGTGAGAAAAAAAACGTTTTTCGTGCATATATTTGTATCCTTCAATTTCACATAAACGTTAAGAATTTTTTTTCTTCTCAAAAGATCAACGGACTAAACTTGGCACGTCAAAAAATATCGCTTAGTTCGGAAGTTATGAGCAAAAAACAAAACAAACCGCATAAGTAAGGGTGATGCGCAATGTCGTACAGGGAGAGAATCAATTAATTTATCCATGACGTCATAACTGGTAAACTAATCAGGTTGAAGATTCCAGATTTCGTACACGAAATTTGTAAATTTGAGAACATATTAAGCAGTAATATGAAGACGTTATAATAATAACATCGGTTATCAAAGTTGTTTATTAATAATATTTTAAATAATTTTTTGGCTCATAACTTCGGACCTTATCGATATTTTTGACGTGCAAAGTCTAGTTTTGTAGATCTTTTGAGAAGAAAAAAAAATTCTTCACGTTTTTCTCTCTAATATTGAAGGGCAAAAAGATATGCACGAAAAACGTTATTTTCACTGAAATCGCACCTTTCATAACTCGTTAAAAAAATTTCCGCAACGACTTCAAAGTTCGGGGTGAGTGCATCTTATTCTACATCAATTTCGCCCTCTTGTCAAGCAAAATGAGCCATTAGAAGGGAAAAAAATGCTCACAACTCTATATTGCCTGGACTCCGGTTCAAACTTTTCCAGCTGCATAAACCAATCCAACTTTAAAGATAAAAACAATTCGAAAAAACAAAGGAGTTGAAAATCATCATTTATGTCAAATAGATATGAATATGGTATTTAAAAAAAGATTAGCATTAAATATAAATTTTATATTTTCATCTCAAGTTTATAATTAATATTACCTACTCATTATTTTAATTACTTGCAAGAGGTGGTATTTAAAGAAAATTCAGTTTTAAATATAAATTGAATGTTTGTTTCAAGTTTATAATTATTCTGCTCCAACAGAGATTTCAAATATCTCGAATAATATTATTTTACCAACAGGTACCTAGTGAATACTAATCAACTTGCTTACAGTGTCTGTAATGGTAACAGCAAATTGAATATCAAAGAAAAATTAAGAGCGACAATTTTCAACCCACATAGAGAAGCTGCCGTTCTAAGTCATGTAAAAGCAGATCACACTATCAGCTGAGCTGTCTCAAATTTCGGAACTCTCTAGCACACGGAGATACTTGCCTTCCAATGAGAAAACTATATTAATTGTGCTTTCAAGTAAAATACTGTCACAGTTTAATTTTCCGCTATTTGCTTCCAGCCTTTGTAGCATCTCCAAGCTGAGCCAAACTAGTTCCGATTGAATTATCATTATGAAGTCGATTTCCAACTCCTTGTATAGCTCGTTACACACCCTACCGTGTAGTCTACTAAATGGTGCTTGCCCTCTGGCCTAGCTTCGCCTTGTATGTAGACATGAAGTGGTGGTAGGTTCAGCAAGACTCCTAGTGCAGCTGTTGAAGCTGTTCTCAAAGCTCCCGTGGTAGCTAGGCAAACGCGCATTTGGATTTCACTCAGCTTTGGGACCGCCCAGGCCTGAAAAGTCTTTTGGGCCACTATACCACCGAGCCATATTTTATCATAGGTCTGATGACTTCTGGTATAGAGCTATATGATTATTTTTGGTTGTATTTTTTTTGTAGGTGTTGATTCCATGTCAATTTGAGATCAAATATGACGCATCCCATACATTTTGCCTCTTGTGCAATTGGAATTTCTACCCTATTGAGCTATTACTGCGGTTTTAAGAGGGTTTATAGATTGAAAATTCAGGATTAACTGTTTCAATGAATAATGTTATTAGAAACAATCATAGTGGATGCTTTGTTAAGCACTTTTTATATCTTGGGCACTCCAAAAATTACCTAAAGAATGTACTTACTGGATCAATACTAACAGTCATAACATGATCTTCTTTAACTGGTTTCAATCCCTTAACTTGGGTTAAAAATATTTCATCTGCATATAAAAAATGTGGTAGACTGGCTATAATTGGTGCTCCAACACATTTATTAAGATCAAAGATACCTTTTTTGAGACAAGGTTTTGGATTAGGGCAGTAGCATTTATCTGCTTTTAGCATTTGCTGATCACCTAAATTTCCTTCATATCGGCGTACGTTTATTCCTTGAATGTTGTCCTCCTTAATATACTCAAGTACAATATTTCTAAAATTATAAGATTTCAATGGATGAAAATATTTCAAACTCAAAAACAGACGAGTATACTCTAAGAAGCCTACGGAAATAAAAATATTTCGTTAGGTACCTAAAATTAAAGTTACCTGCAAAGATTGGTTGTGTAGCAATGAATGCTCTCGTTTGGTTTTAGAAGTGGTGGTAAAATCCAGCCATCTGTTCCATTAAATCGGTTACATTCTTCACTTCCCCATAAACTTATTTCTTGTTTTCCGTTTACCTCCAATACTCTACCAAGGTCTCTATAATTTTTGATCCCTCTCAGAATCTTAATAGTATCTACAATTGTTGCATTTCTCTGAAAATGTGAGTAGAAATAACTGACAAGTGAATTGATATTTCACTTCGTAATAGTTATGAAAAATACAGGATGTTTTGAAATTATTCAAGTATACTAGTATATAACTTAAATTACAAAATGCCGTAAGGTACTTTTGAAAAAAAGTTTTATTTCAGAAAAATACAATAAACATTCAATAAGACGGTCGATAGTTTAATTCCAGACTAAAAGTAAGAATGCATGGTTTGAACAGTGTAATAAAAATTCAGGGTAAACAGTCTAAAGTACAATTACACTACATGGTGGCACGATACAATATGCCAAGCCGACACTACAACATGTTTACAATATAGAAATGTAGCCGTATTGGAGATGACAGCAGCCCACATATTTAACAATAAAATATTATAAATTTAATCACATATGTTCCCAGGCTTTGCAATAACATCTCTGTATATCCCAGAAAGTATGTCGTCAATCAATGTGCATTCAAAGTAGTTTAATTGATTGTCTGAACAATTTCCATTATTGTAGATGCGACCTTCTTGTTCAACATTTGAAAAAATGCCTTGATCATTTAGGTCCGATTTTACCAACCAATTCCTAAAGTTAGGTAATACCTAAAACAGGTTTTGGAATGGCAAAATAGAATTTACGTTTCATCATGCGCTAAGAAACGCCTAAACGTGATAGAAAATACCCAATATTGTCACTCTCAAGTAATTCTTAGCGCGTGGTGGAACGAAAATTTCACTTAGCGAATCCAAAATCTGATTTACGTATTACCTAACTTTAGAAAATGGTTGGTGAAATTGGGCATTAATTTACTAAAACACTACTATATATATTACTATTTTCCCATTTCTTGACTGTTTTTCCTGACTTTCACATATATGATCAAAGTAAGAAAGTCCAATAATCCATCCTCATAGCAAAAATCATGTTAACTATTTATAAGAAAAACGAACTCCATGTATTCTACTATACATCCAGCATAGAACATGACATCTAATAAACGAGCCTATAAATAAATTGCTGCCATTTTCCAGGTATCATTGAAGCCTTCATCAGTATTTGGCAATGTTCTTTTGAACATACTATATCAAATAAAGTGTTCTGAATACCTGCTATTATTCATTGAACAACTACTGACAATACTTTAAAACAGCTGTTAGGTAATCATAAAGAACGAATGGATTTGGAAATTAGTTGTCATGATTGTGATATGACATTTGTTGCGCAGACTAACAGGTCTGTAAAGGTTGATTTAAAAGAACTTGTAGTTCATTTTAAAAACGGGCGTATAGAGTCAGAACATGTTTCAGATTGTAATCATTCAAGTTAAAATAGTATAAAATTGTTAACAATTAATGTATCCGACAAAAAAATCTTTGAAGGCATTTTGGAGTGTAAACATTGAGTTTGACGAAGAAACATATAGTTTACCTTCAGCATCTAAATGGTTATAAAACCGCGCGTTAGATAGTGTTAGTTAGTGTTACACCCTTATGCATAGTCGATTGCCAGCTATCTTCCGGAGGGTCTCCCTGCGAATGCTTTAGCGCGTCGCTGGAGAAGTCATGGCGCTTAGTTTGCATTGCAGAATCGATCTCTCTCCGTTCTCGCTGGCAATTCGCCAAACAGCTTAAGCATGCGTAATTCATTTGCTTCCAAGACACACCTGGCTTTGACACACGTGTTTTCTTTTGCCGTGAGCTGTTTCATATCATATAATGGTTTATTTTCTGTCTTAAAGGGGTGTGGTGTCTTCAAGAAAATGTCAGTAAAATATACAAGTGTAGATAAAAAATTTTTTTGTTTTGTAATTTTGACCTGGAGCTGCAATACTTTGGGTAGTTTTTTTGATTACTCGGCTAATAGTTGATTGATTTAATTCTCCTAAATCTCCACAAACCATCTATAAATAATTGATAACATGATTTATATCAAGACATATAACTTACTCTTACTACCTACTTTGAAGCTGCCACTTGCATAAAATCGCAATGTTAATAAAACGGCAATTAATCTAGGAACGGGTAATCCTTGATTGGTATTATGATATTGATCAAAACATCTTTTCTAAATATGTATCTTGATTTAAATTCCATGTCGCTATATCTTTCCAATGGATTTTCCATATCACGGATATACCTACATTATTTTATGTTTTATAATTGTTATATAAAGTATCATTTACTGAATTACCTGCGAAGTACACGTACTTCCAGATACCAAATATCTCTATTCGCATTATACAAAATTTCTAAATCACGATCCATAACTTTGAAACCGTACACTGAAAAGACAGGAATTTGCGAACGTTGTCGAATGCTTGAGGTTTCAGTAGTAAACAAATATAAATTTCAATAGAAATTAAAAAACTGCCTATTTATTTTTACACCTGATAATAATTTTTCAAACACACTTTAAAAGTTTGCCGGAGGTACATCTCCCGCTGTTCGCCGGCGATTTTCCAAGATATAAACTACTGCGCAGTCGTTGCTTTTCTGGCGCTTGACTCTGCATCAAAATTATTGCATGGCGATTGGCGATCCCACGGAAAGTCGCTGGCGATCGACTATGCATACGGGTGTTAGTGTTCCAAAATTCCCTACTTATTCAAGATATATCCCAATTGAAATATCTTATTCACAAGCTAAGATTCATTACTCACTCTCTTATCCTTGATAGCGGATCGTAAGAAGGTGAAGTGGAATGATGAAGTCTATACTTTCTGGCTTAATTAGTTTGGTCATTTATGGTTGCATGTTTCTTGTGAATTGATAAGACTACAAAGGTTTGATAATGTATAAGCTTATGAAATGAATTTTTGTGACAAAAGCTCTCTACAGTATCAGTTCATCCAATACTTACTTTTCCCAACAATGAGTACAATAAAACGTTCTTTTGGGTGGTCGATTCCTTTATGTCCGGAATTTGAGATTTAAGTTGTGTACATACAGCTTTAGATGCAAAATCACCTCCTTGGCAATTAATTTCCATTCCGTTAAAGAGGATATTCTTCACTTTTTCTGTTAAATATATTGACTTGGGCTCTTTGAAAATGCTGGTAATTGCTTGATTCACAATGGATAACAACGCAGGTGATGTAGCCGTAACAGTGTTTACTATACCCTACCAAAAAATTAAAGCATATTGGATATTATCAAAAACTAACCATTTTCACTAACACAATTATTTGAAAATAATATATACAGGGTGTTTCCAAATGGCACTCACAACGTTTGCATGTAGATACCTCTCGTAAAATTGGACAAAGTGATATGAGAAGTAAGGGGTCCAGCACATTTACTTTTCGAAATACGTTGAAGTTCAAAAAAACTAGGTGTTTCAATTCAATAAGTTTGAAATGGATGAATAAATCGATTTGACATTTGGCAGCTTATTTTCAATTGTAAAAGGGCATATTATTTTAAAAGGAATTTTCAATTTTTGATCCTGTGGTGTAAATTTGGAAGAATGTGTTACCTTTCCCCTCCCATTTTTCACGCCACTGACATTTGAAGAGATTTATATTCAATTTTGTATTCCTCAAGGACTTTCACGAGAAAAAGGAATAGCCTTTACATTCAAAAAATTTGTAGTTTTCAAGATATCTAATAATTTCATGAAGTCTGCAAAATCACACATAATTAATTTAAAAAAAAATGTTTCTTGTATTTTTTTAAAAAACTACCAAGTACTTATGGTTGGAATATGTACAGGAACTAATTTATGAAACTAATGTATTTAAAACATTCGGAGAAGATTGTTAAAAATATTTGTCCAGACTTCATTAAAAAAATATAAAGAGTCCATGCAGCTACAGCAATTATTTCCTGCAATCGCCAGTCTTTCCAAGGTATGCGACTTTCGATAAGAAAACGTTGCAAATTATGTATAAATGTAAATGGACAAAATTTTGTACATCTCTTGTAATTTGTTGGCTGCTTAATTCTTTTATTAATAAAATCACAAGTTTGGACAAATATTTTCAACAATCTTCTCACTTTGGGCATAGGGAATGCTTGACAAAAATTTGAAGTTACACAATCGAAGATTCTATTTTTGCTATAAAATACAGGGTGTTTCATTTGAAAGAAGAAAGAATATGACAGGCTAGAGTTTCCGTCCACCCTTTATACAAGAAAGAATATAATTGAAATTTAATAGGATACGGAGATATTGCATTATATTACGAAACTCTGTTTGGAAAAATACATTTTTTTTCTCCAACGTACAACAAGCTACAGAGCGATTTTCACATAAACGTGTCCATATCTTTTGAAGGACTTTGTATAACGTGGCATATCAAAAGCTTTAAAAAAATTTAACCAATCCGAATTCAGCATAATATACAGGGGTTCCCATTTAAAAAATCATATGTTTGGTTTGTAACGGAGTTAGATATGCAGCACTCTGTATAGTCCCATATAATTTCAAAATATGGACATTCAACACATCTACTATTTTTGTTGATAACATTTTTTTATATCTCTTAAAATAACCCATAAACCGAAGTTTGTCGTAAGGTTGGTATATGGTTGTGTAACTTTCACCAATATTTTCCTTAGCCAGGCATCTAATTCAATTTTATGTGTTTTTCCTGAGTATGAGGTAAATTGTATGGATAAGGAAATGAAATTCAATTGCACTTTTCCATCCTACCATCTTGAGACATGTTCCATGTTTTCTGATTTTCTCACTTTCACGTACCTATATATCCAATTTATTGGAAAAACTCTCTTTATAATATACTTCGAACAAAAATACTCACCACAAGAAGGGGATGTATAATCGTTACGTAATCTTCATCTGACAGTTTCCCTGATAAAGTTCTGTTGAAGATATAGGTGTCAAATGAATCATATTGTAAAGTATCTTGAGCATCATTGTCAATGACATTTATTTTTTCTTTGAATTCACTGTAACAGAAAATGATATTTCGGCTTTAATGTATTCATGAAGCTTTGCTTTTTCATTATTCTCGTTTGGTTCGAGTTAATTAAGTGTAAATTAAAATGTCATTGTTGTACATTCATACAGTTGTATCACCTTTGTATATTCGTCATTATATATAAAAACTATTTACAGTATATTTTTCGTTAATGCTCTCAAGCTTTCAATGATTGGCGACGATTGGAAGAATGATAATTTCTGTTCAATCTTTTTATAAACGCTTCCAGATCATGGATGTAAATCAGATTAAGTAAATAATGTCAGCGTTGCAAAACCATGCAACAACAAGTATTACTTATTAGCTCAACATTTCACTTAATTCCAATCTTTATATCATGTTCATTCGAAAATGTCGATCCAAAACGTGAAAAATGCACCTGTTATCTGGAACGCTTTAAACATTATCATAGAATGGAAGTAATCACAGATAAGAAAAAGTATTGCACAACTCTTATGTGTTTCAATTGGGTCCAACTTGGTATAACAACTTATACCAACTTAACTTAGACCAAGAAAGCCAAAGAAAAATCTATCCCACTGTGACGGATTCCAGGGATTCGGCAAATTAAAAACTATTTTTCACATTGATTAAAGCGTTTAATAATTAAAATTTAGTGAAAGTTCAAAAATTAGATAACAATTAAAATCAGTCAATTAGTCTATAAAGACAAGACCAAAGGAAACATACTACAGTTCATGATGAATAGTGGAAGATCTTGAATAAAAATAAATATCATACATATTAGCTTATAACATTCCACCATTACTCTTATGTGCATGTAGCTTTGTGAAATCTTGTATGATACCTGGCCTACACCTAGCTTTCCTCACTTTTAGTCTAAGAGCTCTGGATGCTTCTAGGTACAACCATAAAAGTGAGATTTCTACAGTAATATAATAAGAAAATCTATTCTTTGGAGCTGTACTCTCACTTCCTGCGTAACGTATCTCATCACTATTTTCTCAACATATATCAGTAGGACCGTCAGATCAGATTTGTTGCCGATCTTCTACTGAAACTTGTGGATTGCTAGCTTTCCGTAAAATGAGAATGTAATTTGTCAGTTTCAATCGCTGATGTTTTTCTGAGACCACAATTCAATAGAGGCTTGCGTGATAATTGGTGAGAGAAACAGCTTCCACCATCCAAATTTTCCTAGATCCATAGCATTGGAAGCTTCGAAAATTAAAAACACAGTGCTTACGCAAACTCAACGTTTGAAATCTAACCATGTTAAATTCAATACATTTGAAACCAATGAAATTTCAAGCACATTTGGAAATAATCCAGAATACAAATCAAGAAATAGAAATCGCTTATCACATTCAAGTTTTCGTCCCTGTTCTCGGCGACATCAGCAAAACTATCAGACCTTTGGTATTGGCAATATTTGTTTTCTGTGAGGCAGACAGAGTCACGAAGCTGGTAGCTCTTACATTGATTGCTCCAGCATCTAATGTGAGTTTTGTAATGAATAAGGTCATGTGGATGAGGCTTGTATTACAACACTCCTAAACAATCTCCATTACAGATCAACCAGTCCCAGTTCTCCATCTTCGATACTAAACGAGTCAGATTACTCAGATTTAGTGTAAGATGGTCTCAATGCAGTTGATATATTCAAAGTGTAACCTAAAACTGCTCCAGGCTAGAGCACTCCACCTCAGGGAGTGGTATTCGGCACTAATTAAACTATTTTATACACTATCACTGGGATGGGGTGTACAATTAATATTAAATTGGACGCCACCAGCTTTTTAATCGAACGGAGCAATTAAAACAAGAAACAAAAGGTGGAAAGCTGGAAACACCTTGTAAGAAATTAAATTTACGTTACAAAAAAAAATAAATAAAATAAATTAATGTTTTATTTCGGAGTGGCTAATGCGACAAGGAAACGGCATGTTTAGAAATTTAGTAGAAATTTGGGAGGAAGTGACTAATCAGCCAAAAAATTCACTAAATTAAATAGTTTTTCAGACGTAAAACGTAACAGATGAACAGCATGTTACAAAAGTAACTCCGAATTTAGACAAATACATAACCACAGTTACTATAAATAAGACTTTAACGTTTTGAATAAGATTCAGGATCAACATTCTCACTGAATCCTGAGAATGATATTTCAACCGACTAAATATCAATGTATCTCTTGAAACCTTATATTAAGTATTATTAAATTTCCCGATGATACTCATGCAATATACTCGAAAAACAATTTATTAGCAAGCTTTATATTGTACCTGATGGTTATAATGCTTTACTTTAGGTATTTCAAATCAAGTAAATATCTTATGCTCATTTTAGTAAAGTTATCAGCAATCCAACAACAACACAGTGTCTGGCTTAATAGTTAGGTGAAGATTGTCTCAAGGAAGGCTCCATAGGTCCAGAGCCCGTTTTGAGGAAATTCAAAGGATTAGAGAGGCATTGTAGAACTTCTTATAGATGAGGAGCACCAATTCGAATGGATTCAAAAAGTTCAATGGACGGAGTAGACAAGGAACTATGAATCAGGCTTTTGATACTTGGTAGAATGCATTTGTGGACAGCTGCCGACCTGGACATTGAACACTCCACCCTGAGAAAACATCTGTACAAAATGGAAAAAATTAGTGAATCTATAAGCAGAAATTGTGAAATATATAATGAAACACTTACTCATACAT
>CAJUYI010004842.1:0-13186 GCA_910591695.1 Galerucella pusilla
CCAGGAATGTTAAGCTTTTCCTACCCGGTAAACAATGTACTATTTGTGGTTGGCAGTGTCATTTTCTTGAATATGGAATGCTGTCAAAGTATTGCTGAGCTTCGGGTCTGCAAAATATTTTAAGATCTTGCAAATCTTTCCACTTTGCATGACTCTATGGTAATGGACCTAAAATTTCAAATTCCCTATAGCAAACTGTTTAAAAATTTGTCATACACTAAACTCACCATCAAATAAAAAATCGGGAAGATTAAACTCTCCAGCTTTAAGCAGTTTATTAGGTCGAAATTTTCTGTCTGTTATGGGAGTCTGTATTTTGTTCTTTCTGCAACGCTTTCCACAAACTATAGTATATGTAGTTCTGTGAATAAGTGACTGGAGTGTGAACTTAGGGTACTACTTGAGACGTGCAACTCCACAATGAAGGACGCTAATCTGCAAAGTGTCCGATACTCTATTTACTTTGGACTTTTGTTCTATCTATTATTTTTTTCTACAAATAAGTATTTAGATGTTTATTTGCATATTTTTGGACTAAAAATAAAAATTACAGACGTTTTTATCGAAATTTTTCTTTTTGCAAACAAAATTTGATATCCCTAAACTGGCCTATCAGATAACAAGGATATCTGGATTTTTGCCCAAAATTTAACAAGTGTACATTTAAAACGTTTGGCAAGCTGCACTAATTTTTTTTGTTAATATTTCTGTTATTATTTTGTTTCGTTTTTAGTTATTTTTTTGTCATAAAATCGTAATCCATTATTTATTGTACTTTTGGCAAACGTAAATTTCTTTTTATTTCAAAGGATGAAATTCGTAGTAGAAAATTTTCATTTTTGCCAACATAGAGATGGAATTCAAAATTACTAACATACCAAGTTGATAAAATTAGTGAATTTTTGAACAAAAAAAATACAAAGTGTTAAAAAAGCTAAAATATTATAGTCATCCAATTTTAACACAAAAACTTCCTATAAACAAGTGTGACAAATTTTATCGTTAATTTTTTCACCATTTTACCACCTGCCACCGTCAAACTATTTTTTTTCAATTTCCGTTAAATTTTTCGATAATAACGTTAAAAAGTAACAGTTCCTCAAACGCTTCCACACCATCCCACCTCTAATACGTAACCGGTAGTAATCGTAGGAGAATCAAGAAGGCGCCGACTAATTTAAATTATTTATTGTTGTTACCTTGCCGGCAACGATGTATTTATATAATCGTCTTAACCGAAATTAACGAGTTTATAAATTTCTATTTAAATCAAATATTTACATTCGATGGAGTTGAGAGTTGTCTGTTGGCGGTTCCAATATAATGCAGATGAAGCATACCACAATTTTCCACATAATTTCATCTAAAATCGAAAGTTGTATTTAACAAGTTCCATGGAAATTTTACAACTATCGCAACACTGTAAAAAAAATGAAAATGGGACAACTATAACACCTGTTTGAAAGAAATGCTACCACATATCCAGAGAAAAGGATATGATGTCTCCTAGTGACATGTCCACCTCCCTGAGAAGGACAGGATGGACGATGATCTAGGAGGACAACTCCTCGGTAGGATGTACAATAGGTCACATGTGGCCTAAGTGCTGTGAGCCTACACTCACTCTCCCTACCCTACAGATACAGATCCAGAGAAAAGGAAGGGCTAAATACCATCCAGACCTGGAAGATGAGGTTGAGGATCAGAACAAGGCAATAATCGATGGCTTTTCAAGAACAACAAAGCACCAAATATGCTCTCTGGTGGAATAAACAATTATTAGAGTAAACAGCTCAAGCCTGGGACCTTTTTATATTTATATAATATCCACTTAGTGGTGTAGGGTGTGTTGCAGCTATTCTTCCGTCACGATTTTTTTTCACTCTTTTTTCTCCTTCGCTTCTCTAGAGCTTCTTCCTCTTTTATCCAGTAATCCAGCTATTACCTTATCCCAAGTTTTTCTTTTTTCTGGTCTGCCCCTTTTTTTATTTTTTTCAATTTTTGTTTTCCATATTCTCTTTAATGGTCTTCGTTCATCCATACGTTGTAAATATCCCCACCATTGTAGTTGTCTTTCTTCTACAAATTCTAAGTTTGATTGTATACCCAGGTCTTTTCTGATATCTATGTTTTTCATTCTATCCTCTTTTGTTACACCTCTTACTCTTGTCAAATATTTCATCTCTGTCGCCTGTATTTTACTTTTTTGTTGTCCTGTTAACACCCATGTTTCACATGCATATGTAAGTATTGGTCGATATATTGGTTTGAATACTTTTAATTTCGTTTCTTTAGATAGTTCTTTTTTGTTGATAAATTTTGTGTTCATGGCATAGTATAGTTTGTTAGTTTTAACTATTCTATTCTTAATATCTGCTTCCTGTGTTCCGTTTTCGTCTACTATTGTTCCAAGGTACTGAAAATGTTCAACTTGCAAGCTGGGACCTTTTTAATAGAGCAAAACTCACCGGAGACTGACAGAGAAACATCAAGTTGAGAAGCACCTAATACAAGGAAATTAAGAAATAACTGCAGGAAGTTCTGTGAAGGCATAAACACAACAGACTTTGCAAAGTCATGGCGAAAAGTAGGGTGAACACAGTTATGACTTTAAGGAAGCCAGACGGTGAATCTACTGAAAATGAGGAAGAGAAAATCATTTTTCAGGGGATACCCCGAACAGGGAGAGCTAATGAGCTCGAACTTTCAAGAGGAAGTACTACAATGACCAAACACATGTGTAGTGAAGTAGATCTCTCATAAAAATGGGATACGAACTGCTTCTTACCTTTCAAGGCACCGGGAGCAACATGGGATCTTCCTAGTTACTTCATGAAGGACAAGGCAAAATTCTACCAAATTTGGTTAGAGTTATTAAAGGCAGCTTAGAACTGGATTGTTTACCATAAGCATGGAGAAGGGCAAAGCTGGGAAAATGAACACAACAATCATCTAACATCAGCACATTTACATGGTAGGCAGATTTTCGGAGAGTGCATTGGTATAACTGGAGGAGTTCGAAATGCTCTAGACAACCGAGAAACCGTTTTTGAATAGAATAGTAGAGAGAGAGAGAGACTGCGGGTTCCATTCCTGGCAACAACCATTGGTGCACTTACCTTGTGAATCACTCTGTATATAAAAATTTTATATAAATAAAAGGTTTCGTGCTATAACAGCAATTAATAGATTTTAAATAATTATGGTATTTAAAATTGGTTCCTTGCGCGCCAGCATTGTCGTAAAGATGGCGCCAATGAGATAAGAAAAAAATATGTTTGATAAGAAAAACAATTGAATAAGTAATCAGGTGCCTGGAAATAATTCGAGTAGAATGTTGCTATTTGAATTTTGCTGATAAATTAAATAATATGGGACAATCCCCGGAAAACGTTTTTGATGTTGTTGAATATCCTCTACTAAACATATTAACTACATCTCTTGAAACAGGGATTATACCTACAAAATTAAAAGAGAGTGTAGTAATACCAGCACCAAAGGTCACTAATCCAAAAAAGGCAGAGGAACTTAGACCTATAAATCTACTTCCAGTGGTGGAGAAAGTGTTGGAGATTGTCGTCCATGAGCAACTAAGTGAATACTTAGAGCACAACACAATATTTTATGAAGGTCAATCGGTATTTCGGACCAAGCATTCCTGTGAAAATGTGTGTCAGTTTGTGTTGTCTAAGTGGAAAAAATATATAGATATAGGCAATGTTATTGTTAGTGTGTTCTTAGATTTAAAGCGTGTATTTAAAACAATAGATCGCAGAAAACTCATTGATGTGTGTAGAGTATATGGAGTAAATGGTACAGTCCTCAGTTGGTTAGAAAACTATTTGACAGCCAGGTATCAGACAACCAAAATTATGAACAAGTTGTCAGAGAGGGTTGAAATGAAATGCGGAGTTCCGCAGGGAAGCGTACTGGGCCCTTTACTCTTTATACTGTACATAAACGACATTAGTAAGTTCTTAAAACATTGTTTTGTTAATCTTTGTGCAGATGATACAGTTTTATCAGTATCAGGAACCAACTTTGAGATAATCTGAGAAACAATAAATGAAGAATTAAATATTTTGAAAAACTGGCTTTGCTTCAAAAAGTTAAAACTAAATCCTAGTAAAACAAACTGTGACTCAAACATTGTAATACAAATTAATTCTGAAACTATTGAGCAGGTTACTGAAATTAAATATTTAGGGATACAGTTGGATCTATTTCCCTCATTTCAAGTAAGTTGTAAACGATGAAACTTGTGAATTCATTATATTCATATTGTTTCCATAATTTCTAGAACATCCTGTATATCCTGTTTTTTGGTAAAAATCAAACATTAATGTTACTTCAACGTAGTTCTTCAATACAAATTTCAACTTTAGGAATCTTAGATATACGTTTTTTGAGTTCAGAATAAGAAAAGTATGCTGTGGCTCACTAACAGTAAACACGGCGATTGAGTTTAGAGGTGCAAAGTCTCTACATTCATTAAACTTAGTTGAATTTTTGAAAAATGGAGAGCGATTTAAGTGATTTTGAATTTCCAAATACACCACCTAATATTAAGGAACAAGCTAACATAGCGTCATTAACCTTATTACCACAAAAATCTAAAGACAGGTATGAAAAACAATATGCACAATATAAGCAATGGGCTGAAGACATCAAGATACATAAATATTCAGAGAATGTTTTACTGGCATATTTTACACTACAAGGAAAATCATTAAAAGCTTCAACACTTTGGTCTAAATATTCAATGCTACGCACAATGATACAAATGAAGGACAATGTCGATATTAATTATCCAAAGTTGATTGCATTTCTAAATCGTCAAAATGCCGGATACAAACCAAATAAAGCTAAAACTTTTACAAGAGAAGAAATAAATACATTCTTAATGGAAGCCCCCGATGATGTTTTTTTATTAATGAAGGTAAGAAATGAAATCCCATGCAAATAATTTAATTTTTGATATAAAATATTCATAGGTAGTCCTTGTTATTGGAATTTCTGGAGCATGTCGATGTGATGAGCTTATTAAAATGACTATGGATGATATTGAAGAGAAAGACAATCTTTTAGTCATAAATATCCACACTTCAAAAACGTATAAACAACAAACTTTTTTTATCAATACTACAACAGGTAACGGCCCAAATTTTGTTCAAATCGTTAAAAAGTATATCTGTCTACGTCCTAAAACTGAGCATAAACGATTGTTGGTATGCTTTAAAGCAGGCAAATGTATAAATCAAGTGGTTGGCAAAAATTGTATATCCAAAATACCACAAAAAATTGCAGAATCTCTCAATCTTCCAAATGCCAAACATTACACAGGGCACAGTTTCAGAAGAACTTCAGCAACTCTGTTAGTAAACGCTGGTGGGGATATTTTAGCTCTAAAACAGCATGGCGGTTGGAAATCAACCAATATCGCTGAAGGTTATGTAGAACAATTTTACACAAAAAAAGAAAAATTTCTTATCAAATTATAGTAAATAATGTAGAAGCAGAACTTGATCAAAATCAGCCAAGCACTTCTAAAAGTTACCACCATTACAATGTGCTAAGCGAAAATATTTCAAATACTAAAGCTCCTGTTCAAACCCTATCTTCTTCCAATGGTGTTCATATAAGTGCTGCTCAAAACTGCACATTCAATATTAACATAAATAATTCTAAAATATAGTTAAATAATACTATGTACTTAATTGTATAACATATATTGATAAATTTGTTTAATAAATAATTCTTGTGTTCTTAATTATATTCGTTACCTATTTGTGTCGTAAATAAATTTTCAAAAAAAGGTGGGTAGGAGGAAAAATCATATGTATCACATTGGAGTAAAGTTCCTTTTCCTCCCTTGGATGTTTTCCTGCGGGGGGAAAAGTGGCACTTTCCTCCCTAGTAATACAAATAGCTATATCTATTTATTTAGCGACCTCGCCTCCCTAACTAATAAGTAACATGGTACCAGGAGAATTGAATAATAAATTTTTGGAGACAGCCTGTATAGTATAATAGTTTTTTTAATGTCTCTATAGAAAAAGTGGTAAACAACATTAAATTTTCATATTATTATACTCTATCGTTAGTGGAATAAGGAGAAAAGGAAAAAGAATAAAATGGAAGAAGAAAGCGACGAACGTCCCGACACCGAGCTTCTTCGTTTACCACAAGAGTAGCGTCCGCGAATTGAGGCGTCGCATTCGTACTACTCCGTCGTGTAGTTAAAGTGGTGGGGTCGGTCTCTATATCAGAAGTTTAGTGCAGCTTGGGCCACCCGACGACTAACAACTGAATCAACATTTTAAAATTTAATCTCTACTTTTTATAACAGAGTTGCCGCGCGACGCGAGTTTTTCGACAGTGCGAGAAATTTTTTATTTAGGAAAAAATAAAATTTTGAATAAAAAAAAAATAAAAAAATAGTGCAAGTGCGATATCGCGTAAGATGCATGTCTTGTGATAATAAAAGTTATGTGACATTAGGGATGCACAGAAGAACATTCCTGTGGATATTAAATTATTGGAAAAATGAAGCGTCACCACATCATACGGATTATCTTATGTTCGCATCTGGATATCAGATATCGCCACACAACAGACGCCGGCTCTTAAATACGTCTTAGAAGCCCAAAAATACTCCTACCCAAAACCGATTTAGACATGTACCAAAAATGCGTATATATACTATTTCTAATCATCCTAGCGGTTTTTTGTTGTTCAGGTTTCCACATAGATAATAGCCTAGCCATGACGGATTTCTCGAAAAAAAATAGTGTTCAAAGACCTCATAAAATTCGTCATCACAGGCTGTGGAGGACTCAAGCGCACAGTAGGCTCGGTGAATCTACCCCTGAAACACACTCCACCACCAGCGGAATCCGGCCGTCGTATACGTCGCCCACCACGTTCCCCAACGAGAATCTCGCTCAGATTCCTCCAACTGACTTCGCTGTCGTGGTATCGAGGGCGCAACGCTCTTCTGATCGTCGACAGCGAAGGGCCAGATGGACCTTGGAGCAACCCGAGGATATTTTCACGAAGGCCTTTAAGGCGAAGCTCGTAGTTTTAGCGGACGTTGAATCCAAGTCGATAAACGAGGCCAATAACGGATCTTGTCAATTTTACGCAAAAGTGTTGAAGGATTTCAAAGGTAACGCGCAAAAATACTTCGGAAGTGTAAATAGATATTTAAGGCATATTGTGACGGGCGCGTGCGATCTAGTCAAACAGATGAAAATCTCTAGGAAATATGTGTTGTTATTGAATAAGAAGAATGACAAGTTGCTGTTGGTCGATGTGCAGAAGCCTAAGAAGGAGATGAGGGCGACGATGAGGAAGAGATTTAATAGAGTTTGTAAAGCTGGGTTTGGTAAGTGTCGTTGGTTTACTGAATTTTGTCGATTTGTGCAGAACAGGGTACTACATATTATGTGTATATTGAAAAATTTTTAGCTTACTGTACAGAGTTCGCAAAAGTCCGGGACCGGACAAATATCGAAGAAAATATGAATTTTGTGAAAAAACTTTATATACCAGCTTAAACTATAATTTGAAAATATTTTTTGAAATATACAGGGTCTTCCAATAAATTGTGGCGTATCAAAGTTACTATTTTTCAAATGGAACACCCTATATACCCTATATAGAAAATTTAAAACAAGATGGTCAAAAAAATCAGAATGTGGTAAATTTTTGACCACCCTATATTAATTTTTCTTTAGCAGCATCGAGTAGCTCTTGAAAAGTTAGTATAGGGAGATGTAAGCCGTTTTGCCAAATATTCAGCAGTTTTCCTTAAACATTGACATAAAGTTGAAAAATATGTGATTTTTAACACCCTGTATCTCTGTAAATATTTAATTTAGACCCCAAGTATGTGTATCTACGAAATCAGCACTTCAAGCAGAATTGAAAATTGCGAAAACATATAGAGTGTTTCATTTGAAAAATAGTAACTTTGTTGATGTCAAATTGTCAGGATAATTCATTTTAAACAGTTTTCTGCAAAAATTGTCACAAAAAACGAAGAAGGGTGGGTTGGGGTAAGTTAAAATATATCAAAGATAGGGAGTTCTTTAAGTCAGGTATTTGTAAACATGCTTGGGAAGACGGGCATAAAATTCAATGGGATTCGACAAAAATAATATTGAAAGAGCCCAATAATAAAAGACGAAAAATCAAAGAAAGTGCTTTAATACAACTAAATGCAGATAAATGTGTAGCTAGTATTTCAGCCGAATGTAGTCAAATTTGGTTACCAATGTTAGAAAGAGAAATTTCCAATAATCAATTACCTGCGTTATCAGGATAGCATCATAAGTTTTTATCCAGGTTTTCTTATGATTTATCATTGGAATAGTTGTTAATCAATACACACTTCAATACACAAAACCACCAAACTGAGCTAAGTATACATATTTTGAAAACAAAATAATCATACACAAAAAAGTAACAACAAACGCGTTTTATTAACAACATTTCCAAAATAAGCTATAAAAAAAGCGCTATCCCAATAAAAACCGTTCCTGGAACGTGCACTTCACTGGACTCCATTTCTAGTAGACTATCATATCGTTAGAATGTCATAAAATAAAATATTTTATTTCACATTTTACCAGAGATGTGATCTATTATGAATGGACCTTGACAACAAAGTTTTGTAGTCTTAAACTTCAAAATATTTTTGATTGTCTAGTTGTCATATTTTTTTCGTTGTGTCAGATAGGGACCAAAAATTATTTTATGACTAGTTAATCTTGACAACGGTAGCTGGAACGATACCGAAACGTCGAAATAAAAAATATTATTGTGGTTTGATTCCCAAAAAAGAAAAGAAAAAATAATAAGTAATGCCACAAGGAACTTACGAAGATATTTAGACACGGGGTAAGTTTGGTCGAGTTAGGTCCAGTTCTGATATAATTAGATATTCTGAATGTCAGGAAGCAATTTGTATTGAATATGTAAACTTTATAACTTTTGTATCATTTTTTTTAAATTTCGTTGGATTAGTGGGTTATTCATAAATCTGGCAACACTGTAAATATAAAATTTTTAGCTGGAAATTTTATTTGGGAATATATTATTTTGGGCTTTTTGAAGACTCATTTTTTCACCCCAAGCAGCACCCCTTTTCACTCCCTATCCCGTAAAATAAGGATTTTCGCCAACTTTTACTTTATACCTACACATCAATTATAAAAGCAATCACTCTGGATAGTCAAGAATTTTTTTTGTCAAAATCGAAAAGTACCTGTTCTGCACAATATCCGCGAAATTTTCATTTAATTCCACTTAAAATATTCTAATGAATATCAATTTACAATTTTGCCCCACGGGGGTGAAGTAAATAATAAAAAATATCGTTAAATTAGATAGAAACGAAAAAATTTACCTTCTGCCTATAAATGTAATAATCAAGAGAACTACATAAAGAAAAATTTCTTCAAATATGTGTATTCAGAAATATGATCCTAATGTTTTTAACCTATTACAAAAGAGGACGGACCTGCCAACAATTTTCAAACCAAAACAACTGCCAAAACATAAAATTATTATCTGGGAGACAACATTATTGATCTTATAAAAATAATTAATATTTTTATAAAACAAAAATATATAGAAGCGCGTCGGGCACCTAATTATATTATATAATAAATAATAGTAATATTAAAAATACACTGTGAAATAATGAAGGAAAAAAAATTGCTTCTTTTTAGAGGTTAAAAATTAAGTGATAACTATTTGTTCAGATCCCTAATAAAATGCAAGAAAAACTACAATAATATTTGTATATTTTTGATTTGAAATTAAATGATAAATTGTTAGTCTGCTCTTGGGATTACTTTAAAGAAAAATTAATTGGGGTTAAATCTGGTGTTCCAGTAGGCTCCTCAATGCTATAATCGATGTATTGGTGAATGTTTCTATACTTACATTGAAATTCTTATTCGCAAAACGTAAAATTCCTGTTTTTTATAATTTCTTAACCCAAGACCACACTGTGTATGATTTTTTTTTTCTCTAATTAAATAATACTAGCCAGACTAAAGCTGTTATCCATTCAAACAATTTAAATGATCATTTCACACACATTGTTCATTCGTTTACATGTATCTTAATTATTATTTTCATGAAATTAATTAAAAAATGAATTTTAAATTCAGCGGGAAATATAACAGTTACTTGCGTCTGATAGCTAGCATAAGTTGATGTTCTATTGAAGGCAAAAGTTAATAAGGGGAGGACACATATTAGGGCACGGAAAAAAAATAAAAATGAAATTTTAGTGGATAAAAATTGGGACATGTTGTATATATTAACCGTTGAGTGCTTGTGGGTAAGATACTAAGGGTTGGAGCAACCAAATCAATTTTTTATCAAAACCCAAGAAAGATATTTAAAAAAATGTCTGAGATCTAAGACTTTAAAAAATATATCAACCAATTGATGAAATAGTCCCAAAATTTTGCCGAGGTATGGAACAATATAGGGTACAAGCATAAATTTTGCTATTGGTGGTAATTGACGCTTTATAAGGTCTCCTAACACCTTGCATGTCTATTTTTTCAAAAAAATATAAACTTTACTTTTAAAACGTCTTTAAAAATCAAAAATTTGAAAGTCCGCCAAAACGCGCTTTACGTCATAAAGATGGCTACCCCATGGAGTGACGTCATTAAATTTGTTGACGTTCATAAATTCGAGTAGCATAAATGAGTCTACTTTGGGCAAGTTTTCAGTTTGTGCTTTTACAAAACCTTCGCTAGCCATATCTTTACTCACAAAATATGAAAGAATCGTCACTAAAAACTGAACTAGTAAATGAAATATTTTCTTCTAAATATCGAATATTTATGTCCACTTTCCACTTTACGTTGACCTTTAGGAATAAAAAAAAGCACACATAAACACGTAATGGTCTCAAAAAAACATATAAATTATATTTTTACGTCGTTGAAGCAATTAATAGTTGATTAAAATACAATATAAACACACAACTACACAGAACCTAATGCAATACTGGCCATATTGACAAAAGTAATCACATGGTATGACATCACACGTATCATCCGTAGCGTTCGGAAATCCTCGGGTGGTGGTCGGAAACTGCAATAAAATTTGAATTTTATTTTAAAATTTGGAAGTAATTTCCAATGGAAATTGGTTTATTTCCTATTATTAGTAATTTTTCAGCAGTAGCTGGAATGAGGAGACTTTTAGGACATTATCTCGATAACTATCGAATTTCCGAAAAAAATTATAGGGACCATTTCTGGAGATATTAAGACGATCTTCATTTTTTATCGGAAGAAAAATTCTCTAATTCGCATATTGAGCCAGATATTAGCAAGAAACTGGTTTTCCAAGGTTTAGGGGGCCAATTTCCCCCCCCTTCCGTAAAGTTAATCGCGTTAAGTTTTTTCTCGTTCAAAAATACCTGCCGTGACCTAAAAATTGAAACCAAAGTGAAGTCTGCAGGGATTTTTCAGGAGCTTTGTCCCTTCATTTACTTTTGTAATAATTTTTTTACCAGTGTATTTTTCCAATCATGCTTACAAAATTACCGAATCGTCAGTCCCTTGTTGTTATTTTTTCCTATATACAAATTAGTCTTTTCGTTTTACCTGCTATAGATAGAAGGTTTCAAATTAATGAAACATTCTTTTTTTTTCTCAACACTATTACGTGTTATTTGAATTATTTTTATATATTAATCTGTACGAGATAGATGAGTATCTTTATTGAGCCACCCGGTATACGCAGCCAAGTGGATCAACCATAATGTTTAACGGTCGAAAATTATTTCAACAGTCTGTGACGTGACGTTGTAAATTTTAAGATACTTTTATGAATTAAAAAGTAACATTTTTAATAGTTAACGTTAGAGATATAATAGACAGTGTACCGGCTGTCTGATTTAGAAAGGTTACTCGCTATATCTCAGAAACTATTCGAAGGAGAAGAAAATACCAGAAATTAGTTTTTTAATCAATCGCTAGAGGGGGTAGTTCACAATAATAACACAAAACCGTCATTTTTCTAAAATAAATGTACTCTCTTAATCAGACACCCTGTAATACGTTCTTACGCCCATCCAATCCGTCATAATCTGACGCCGAACACGGCGTGATCACTGAACTGTGTCACACTATGTGTAAATTTGATAATAATTATTGTTAACGTTTCTCACTCGTTACAAGTTACCGGGGTACTACCAAAATTAAAACTCATTTTTATCGAACAGCTGTACTATTGTACTATAAACGGTTTCTAATTATACTGCTTAGAGCTATTCTTATTGGGACACCCGATATATGATAATGAACATTTGGCTTTAAATTTTACCTTTTCTTTCAAATAAAAAGAGTCGCTTCTTGCTTGTCTACACAATTAACTTGATTTAATAGTATATTTTTAAGCTCAACTATCAGCCTCTAAAAAATAGCTAGTAAATCAGTATCGGGGAGGGAGGGGGCAAGCACCATTGACAATATCCCCTTGCCATTTTTTTAGTTATCCCAATATAAATTTTTATGTTATTGTATTTTGGATGCGTTGTTCGGGGTAAACATAATGAAAATACCACTCCCAATTGCCCCCCCAATTTCTCTAAATTATTTATTTATTTATATATACAACATATTTACGATGTTTTCAATTACTTGGTATGAATATTTTCGAAAAAAAAATTCAAGTAAATAAATAAATACTATCAAATATATATTTATCCGCCAATCAATAATATAATTTATTATATCAAAATGTTATTTTAAAAATCAGTGTGAAGATGTTATAATCGTAATAAATTTTCGACATTTCCATAAACAAATTATGAAGAATGTTAATTTCAATACATCTGGCGAATCGTAAAATTTCGTAATACGAATAGTTAACTACTTTATTTATTAATGTTTCCATTGCATTACGACGTCTAATAAAATAAGGTTAATGCGCCGATAATGTTGATTTAAAAAAAAATACATATTATTAAATATTTTTTATTAAAAAGGATCCCGTGGATGATAATTCAAGTGCGCCACTGTGAAACGAGACTGAAGGTTAAGCACGTTTCGTTTTTGACACTTGTTCCATGTAAAATGCTTTATGTCACTTTGCCTATGCTTTATGTCACTTTGGCTATGCTTTGCTTTATATCACTTTGCCT
>CAJUYI010004843.1:0-17232 GCA_910591695.1 Galerucella pusilla
AACATCTCTTCATTCATGCTGTATTTATAAGTAAATCAAACAAAATTCTCTCAAAAATATATTGAGATTAAAAACAATAACCAAGATCACAGATATCCATGCGTAACATTATGAGTCTATTAAAAAAAACAATAAATTAATCTGGAAACAAATAACATTACTGTAATATTATTAGTAGTTATGTATAAAATTTTTTTAATAAAGGTATATTTACAAGATGTCACATGACACAATTTTAGATAATTTGTGAATTATTCAAAGCATATTTTCGATTATACAAAATATACCGTAAAGATAAATAAAAATCAGACTTTTCATTTAAAATACATATTTCTATAACAACCTGTATAATCAGAAATAATTTAAAAATTTACTTTCAATGATTGTACAACAAATTTTAAGAAAAACTGTATTTCTACAATCACTGAACCATGGGACATTCTGTATATAAACATATCAGTATATTAACGTTTGTACGGTGGTTGCCATCCTCCAAATTGTCGTTCTATTTCTTCTGCAACTGCCAAGGTCAATCTATCACAATGTGGAGCTGCAACGACCTGATGAAGAGAAATTTTTGGTTAAAATAAAATCGTATATATTTTTTTTACCAACAGATAGCTTAAAGTAGTACCTACAAAAATTCTATGCACGGGGACTAATTTTTGAATGAGGTACTAATTTACTGTACGTATAACAATTTGATATTTGTTTTGATGAGTAAAATCGGCAAAATTTCCTGCGTCACTGTTTAGCCTTAGCACCAAAAATAGAGAAAAATGAGATTTTTAAATTATCAAAAACATTAAAAAAAAGGCTTATAGTGTAGATGAATTGAATATTCAAATTATATTACTTTAGATAACTGCTACATTCCTTATACCTTGAAAAGAGCGTATGTGATACCATTACCTAAAATATCTATTCCCACTGAATTTCGTCATCTAAGAAGCTTTAGTATTCTTCCTACATTTTCCAAGATATTGGAAAAAATATTAAAAAACAAATTAGGACTCATCTTAACACTTCAAATTTACTGCCATTAAATCAATCTGGCTTTAGAAGTGGCTACAGCTGCGCCACGGCTCTGACAGTGTATTCTGTGGTTTTACCGCCATGGTATTGTCAACTGTCAACTGTCGTGGACATGCCCTATACACTTCTAATTTTCACAAGTACTTAACTTATTGCAATTATCATTTCTACGCGGATGATTCCCAATATTATTATTCTCTTACCTTATCTGAAATTACTTTGGCAATGGTAAGAATCAACGAAGATTTATCAAATATTATTTCTCTATCCGAAAAACATACGTTGAAATTAATACAAAAAAATTATATGCAATATTGTTCGGTCATGGAACTACTGGCGATGCAACAACTGCATATCTTTATTGGTAACGAAATGCTGGGTTCATTTTATTCTGTAATCTTTGCCTTTTCCCAGAAAATCTGACTGCTATCGCATTTAGAAGGTTCAAAATTCATACCTGCGTTTAATATATGGCGTCCGACGAAGAAACATAATAAGCTACAAGCTGAAAGAAATTGGCTGGCTTAGTATGTTCAATCGACGGAAGTTGCATGCCAACTGCCTCTTTTACAAAATTTTAAAATCCAATAGCCCGTCATATTTATGGGAGAAAGTAACATTTAGAACAGATGTTCACAATATGAATCTAAGATCAAAGAATAAAATCACTATCCCTCGTAATAAAAAGGAATTATTTAAGTCTTCCTTCGTCGAATTTGCGCTTCATCAGGACAAGGTAGATATTTTCCGTCCGAGAGCTCTAAAGCCGCGGCCGCAGTGCAAGTATGTTACCTGGAGGGTTTTTTTTCTCTTTTTTCTTGTGTGTGTGTGTGTTTGGGAGCCGTTCTGATGCTGGAAGCACTGCAGCCTGTTGGTTTATTGTACTCTACTCCCACATTTATTCCACCCATCCAGTTATCCCCGTACCTTCGAGTATACGATATAGGTTCATTGGATGTGTGCCATATACTTCGGGTGGCACATTGGCTTCTCCGAAGATTGTTTGTCTCCTCGAGTCCATTGCCTCACAGTCAGATAAGTTATGGGTTACGGTCTTGGTCTCCTTGCCACAAAGTCTGCAGCTGAGGTCCCCGTTATATAACCCTATTTTATGCAGGTGATCTTTTACCGGGGTATGACCCGTTAAATAACCTGTAATAATTCTTAGCTTATTCCTACTGATATTCAGTAGTTCTTCGGCCCGTTTTACACATGTGTCACCTATGAAGGTTTTACTGTGTACCTGCTTTGGAGTGTTTCTCCACTGAAGTTTATGTTGGCAAGAGCTGGTTCTGGTCCAACATATGCTGTTGCTGAAACTCTTCTCGCGAGTTCATCAGCTTGTTCATTTCCAGAAATACCGTTATGTCCCGGCACCCACACTAATCTTACTTTAATGTGGTCTGCTAGTTCATTTAGTTCTTTCTGGTATTCTTCTACCAGTCTGGATGTTACCTTGCGGCTGTTTAAAGCTGCAAGGGCTGCGTGGCTGTCAGTTAGTATGCTTATCCTATGAGTGTCAGTCCTATGTTTGTTAATTCTGACACATTCTAGGAAAGCATAAAGCTCTGCCTGAAATACAGAGGTATGTTCTCCTAGTGAAAAGAAGCATCTTGTGTTTCTCATTTCACTATACACACCAGCTCCTGTCCCTTCCCCAGTCTGTGACCCGTCTGTGTACCAGGTCTCTCCTCGGGGAAGCTTCAGTCTGCTTGGGTCTTGCCAGTCCTTTCTGTGAGGTATTTCTACCTCATATTTGGAACTGGGGAGAAGTTTAGTGGCCATATAGTCTGTTTTCATATCTAAAATGGCTCCACTTATTATGTCCTTAATGGATATGTGTCCTGATTTAATTATTTTGTTGCTCAGGTTATTTTGCTGCTTAAATAGCCCCATCCTTGCTTCCCCCATTATCGCGAGGTGTAAGGGAGAAAGACCAAATAAGGCTTCTAGTGCTGCCGTTGGCGTGCTTCTCATGTACCCTGCAATACTGAGACAAGCAAGTCTTTGCACCTTGCCTAGTCTCATCATTGCGTTTTTTTGTGTCGTCTTTGTCTACCAGACCAAAAACACATATAGGGTCCCTCCAAGCAACCCGCGAGATGTGTTTCTGTAACAGCCGCAAATCGAAAGATTCTACACTCATACGTGCATAATTAAAAAAACTTTCGGGGAAATTTCGCATCTTCTTGTAAACAGAAATTCTTCATGCACCCAACTCCTCTTATTTTTCTTTCAGATTAGTATACTTCAGATAAGAATTGTCACAGAGAAGAAGCCTTCTGGCAAATTTTGAAACGGACATGTTGACACACACTTTAGACTTAACTTGGTTTTGGGTTGGTACGATAATTGTCCGTCGATCAGTGCGGCCAAGGTATATTCACCCTCAACCCATTGACTTCCACCCTCTACCCGCCATCGCCAAGCTTTCCTCCACCCACCGGAGGTAAATGTGTCGCTATCGTCATGACTTTTACATTTCCGTTACTGGAAGACATGTATTGGTTGTGATTTTGGTGTCTTATTCAGTCCGGAATTAAGCTTTTATTACCAAAAAATCAACACCCTATATAGACCAGGGTCGATAATTTTTGAAACAAAAAAAAATAATAGTAGGATGAATCCCATTATAGGAGGGGAATATGATATAATTGAAGAAAAAAATAAATTACGGGCGATCCGAGTTCGGGAAGTGGGAGGGGGTGAGTTTTTATGGGTGAAAAATGGTTTATCTCGATTTCTGGCAAAACTACAAGTCCTACGGGAAAAAGTTGAATGCCAAAGTTGTGAGTAATAAAAAGCTCTACAAGTTTTGTATCCACAATTTTCACACTTAACCTTGAAATTTATGTGAAAAACTCAAATAACCAAGTTTTTGATTTTTTATTTTTATCTTTTTCAAAAAAAGTATTTTTTTTACGTTTCGTGAAAAATTACCTTATTATGTCCCAAATACACTGTAATTTATTTGATTTCAAATACTTTTTTTTTCGCCCTATTTTGACTCAATATCAAAAAAGCACCCTTATTTTCAATCGAAAATTCTTGCGTCAAAATATCAGCTTTTTTCAAAAAGTCGGTGGGCTTTTTGTTCGTTGAAATCTCTACTTTCTGATAGTCTGAAAAAAATATACATCTCCATGGTAAATGTTCTCTGAAAATGCAAAAAATGAAGAAAACTCAAATTCGAAGTTTTTTTTAATCACTGTACAATTTCATCGAAAAAATGTGATTGCTGCAATTTTTTCGAGTTAAAAAGTTTATCCACTAAATTCGAATTACATTCATGTCATAGAAAATCTCATAAAATGTGAATATACATGTAAATCGTTAGATAGTTCACTTTGATTACATTCTAATAATTTTAAAAACGTTAATCTTGACATTTATAAATACACTATCTTGAATTCTAATCATCTATCCGTTAATTTTTGTTTCTTTGGTGGCATTTCTTCATCGTTAGACTCGACAAAACTTTCCAACTCTAGTTGATCTTCGAAATCTTCAAGACCATCACCTTTTTCGTCTCCAATGTTATTTTCAATCTGCATTGGTTCTTCATCCACAATTTCATCTGAATCATTTACTTCTTCGTTGGTTTTATCTTCCATATTGGAGCAATTTTCAGAACCATGACAATTTGTGAATTTTAAACCATGTTTTCGGCAGCCATATTCCAAACTGTTACACCCAGGTTTACAGCTGCAGCAAATAGTTTTGAGCAATTCCGGAATTAAATCCTTTTCTGTGAATTTGGTCATAATGCCACGTTGATGTTTCTTCCAGCTACTGTCTGTTGTTGTCAATTCGTTGCCTAACCAAGTTTGAAGCTGATAATATGCCCTGTAACAATGCTGTTCTGCTGCTCCTTCAGTGGGTGAGAGGTTTGCCAAAATGAAGAGTGATTTAATTTTTGCCAATTGATTTTTTTGAAACCTTGATTGACTAATAAATAGGCATCAACAAATATTATTTAAAGAAAATTCTACAACTTTTTCAAAATATTGTTGATATCTTATTAAATGTTAACTTCATTATAACTTATTTGTTTGTTAATTATAGTAGTGTATTTCGATTTGAAATTTTTTCGTCTATCAATGTAACATGAAATCTTACGTTTCTTGAGTAATTGAAGTCTAAACTTTAATAAATAGCTGAAAATTGTACATAGTGATTAAAAAAAAACTTCGAATTTGAGTTTTTTTGATTTTTTGCATTTTCTGAGAACATTTACCATTGAGCTGTATATTTTTTTCCAGACTATCAGAAAGTAGAGATTTCAACGAACAAAAAGCCCACCGACTTTTTGAAAAAAGCTGATATTTTGACGCGAGAATTTTCGATTGAAAATTAGGGTGCTTTTTTGATATTGAGTCAAAATGGGGTGAAAAAAAAGTATATCAAATCAAATAAATTACAGTGTATTTGGGACATAATAAGGTAAGTTTTCACGAAATCTCGTGAAAAAAATACATTTTTTGAAAAAGATAAAAATAAAAAACTAAAAACTTGGTTATTTGAGCTTTTCACATAAATTTTGAGGTTATGTGTAAAAATTGTGGATACAAAAGTTGTAGAGCTTTTTATTACTCACAACTTTGCTATTTAACTTTTTTTCGTAGGACTTGTAGTTTTGCCGGAAATCGAGATAAACCATTTTTTACCCTTAAAAACCCACCCCCTCCCACTTCCCGAACTCGGATCGCCCGTAATTTTTTTTTTCTCAATTATATCATATTCCCCTCCTTTTCTAATGGGTTTTATCCTACTATTATTTTTTTTCACTTTTTACTGTTTTTGAAGGCTTCGGCACTGGTCTAATATCTCATCAATAACGAGACTTACCACATATGTTTATAGGATATTTTTATCTTTAATTAATAGTCTATATGACCGGAAATGTTTTCCAAAATCTTTAAATCAAAATGAAAACTTACCTGAATACCGACGGGTAGACCGTTTTTACTAAGCCTCACGGGACAGTTGGTAACTGGTAATCCTAATGAATTGAACACCATCAAATACGACGAATCCAACAGTTTACGGAAAATATCGCCGTGGTAGTGAGCTTCTGCGGTAAACGACGGTATCAAAAATACACCGTCATTACCTAAAAGTTCAACGAAATCCTTTTTCAGAACTTCCAATTTTCTGATACAATATTCCGTCGTTGATCTTGGTAGATGTGTCGATAGTTTTCGCAACACTCCGTATAATATGGCCATCAGTACTGATTTCGATCTGAATGTCATGTATCGGAAGAGTTCGGTGATTGAACCATCGCCTCTACCTTTAAATAAGTTGTCTACGTCGTCGATATCCAGTAGAGATAAGGTTGATAATTCTGGAGCGTGTTTCATTAGGGGTAAGTCAACCTATAACAAATTTAATAAGATGTATGAGTAGACCGATGCCACTATCAGAATATGACAAACTATATGTTGAGAGAGAGAAATATGCTTCACTAATTACTCTCATAGTAAAATCACAGTATAGAAACGAACCAGTATAAATTTCATTCATAAATTGCCAGAGCTTTTGATGACCTTGAACGGATCGCTTTACGAATCATTTTACCATAGGCGTAGGTGGGATAAGTTTTAAAATGACTTGAACGTGTTAAATGTTTTTTCTTAAATATTGTAGAACAGTACACTGATGAGTGAATAAAATAATAGTCTTATACCAAATATTTATTGGTTTTTCCATATTACAATTTTCATTTGATTATGATTTTTAATTTTTTTATTGACAAATTTTAATGTGTAATATAGTCGTACCCTGAAGAAGTTTTATTAAATATTTTATCGGAAAATCAACACAAGTATGTACAAACTCTGTTGTTTGACTAATATTTATAAGTGATTCAACAATATTATATTCCGTAGCAACTTTCTCAAAATTCATTTGGAATAATGTTTCTAATAATGAGATGTATTGTAAAAAAATTTCAGGCGGCATATTCAAGTTGCCAAAAGTATCCTTATTCGTATTTTCATAAGCTCCAAGGTAACAGTATAAAGGCGAACATATCATTTTTAAATAAGGAAAACTCACTTTTTCCGCATTCTTGTGGCATATTTGATCAAGATGTTCTATGACCGATAACAGTGCACCCAGACAATCTTCGTTTACTTTTCCAGTAAGAGGTGACTGCATATCTTCCATATAAAATATTCTAAGCTCCTTCACGTCGACCTAAAAATATAAACGACCATATAGATTTTTGGCTTTTTCTCTAGACGGGCGAAAGCAATTTTTTAAAAAAATTTGTAGATTTTAGCATACGTTTGTGTTGAAATTTCTTATCCCTTTTTAGTGCACTAAAAAGTGAACATATCTTCACAAAATAATTAAGATATCGCCAGAAAAAGCTACTTTTTTAAATTTGGTGCAATACTAATTAAAAGCAAATGTATTGAATATTTAGAAAAAGGTAGAACGTGTCGCGGGCGACAGACGGTAGGACCTTTAGTTCCTTTTAAGCAAAAATTATGTAATAGAGCTGACGTTATGGATAAACAATTTGCATATTCCTCAGTAGTCGAGTAGTAAGCAAACCAGACTCTCACGCGGTCGTCCCGGCTTCGATTCCCCATGAATTATTGTTAATTTTATTTTTAAATAATTATTCTGCTTGATATTAATAGCGAAAACAGGTAGACGTTTGAAATATTTAGCAGAATATTCATTATTATAGATAATGGTACGGTACCCTTCATGAGGGAGTCCGACTGGCAACATCTACTTATAACAGCATCGTACCTATATTTAAAAAGGGAAACCGTAGCATTATACAAATTGGACATTCAAGAACTGTACGTTTACCACAAAAAATTGAATTGTTAAATTTTCAATTTGAAGTTATATTAGTCTATAGAAATTTTTATTTTCTAGATTTTTTCTTAAAAGTGGGTCGTAGAAAAAATATGCTGTTCGACTCGTGTCGGACTTGAACGATTGAGCACTCCGCCTACGGCGTCGTGCTCAAACTTCGTCCTTGTGCGATATGGCCATCATATCCACACTAGTTGCACAAACTACTATTTCTATCAAAATATGCCCTTTTACATTTAAAAACAATCTGCCAAATGTCAAATAAATTTCATTCAAGTTTTCAAAATTTCAACACTCTGTATTTCGAAAAGTAAATGTGCTAGACCCCTTAATCCTCATATCATTTTGTCCAATTTTACGAGAGGAATCTACATGCGAACGTTGTTATTACCTTTAACGTTCGAGATGCTTATACCATTTTTTGCGCGATTGTATTGAAATAAATTCCGAATAAAATAATTTAAATTTCTTCGAAATGAACGAAATGTCAAAAGTGACATTTATACTTCTCGATCAGTTTAAAATATATTTTGCATTTTGGTGAAATTGTTTCTGTGCTATTTATTACTTTTCGACGTCTGAACCGTAAGTAAATCACTTACCGACGTGTTAAACTCAGAAACCAGTAAACACAACCTACCGTCCTGACAACCGATGCTGTAAATAAACAAAAAAGATCAATCGCAAAAAAAATTATGGAAATAATAGTAAAAATTTATCCGAACAAATTCAAGTAGATCACCAGCACTCCGAGGACCAGCTTTGCATAGAATTTTAATATAGCATCGGTGGTTCAGTGGTAGAATGCTCGCATTCCACGCGGGCGGCCCGGGTTCGATTCCCGGCCGAAGCAAATGAATCGCTGCTTCGTAAACGAAAGAGAGAGACTCAGGAGAGAGCACACGCACGCAAGCGAGGCACATAACAAAGCAACGTTACATAACTTAACGTAACGGTCAGATATTTTGCGTCGCGACCCCCGGTCGCTCAAACATAACCTGACGTAAAGAACTAAAGTTCCAAAACTTACCGGTTCGTAAAGCCTCAACTTGGTCCTGTAATTCGGCTCCGATATTACTTGTAGCAACAGTTTCAAATCGACAGCATACCTCGTCATCGGGCCTAAAGTAAAAGCAGCTTTCCAAACATCTTCGTGCTTACAACTCGGATAGTGTCCCACACTGGAAACCGTTCCCGGGGTCGGCTTATGTCCCCAAACACCGCAAAAATGTGCAGGTAACCGCAACGAGCCCGCCACATCGGAACCGATGCCTATCAGAGATCCTGCGGTAGCTAAAAGACTGGCCTACGAAAATAATTTAATCATTAACAAGATCAACTAGACTAGAAGACAAGATAATCAAACATTACGAGCTTCTGTAATGTATCAGTGGGACAGATACAGAGTGTTGATTCTGTAAAGTTAATGAGTTATTAGAAACAATTTATGAATGCTCAGCGAGTGAATCCTTGAATTTAATTTTTTCATTGTAAGTAGTAAATAAATCTATGAAAAAGTTAGGTACTTATTAATATAATTGATCAGATGGAAAAATATATAAAAAGCACCATTAGTAGTATAGTACAGGGAATGAAGCATTTCATCTGGCAATTTTTTCGTCCAGCATGGATTGACTTGAAATTTTAACAGAAGGTAGGTGATAGCCCAAGGATCAAAAACTATATCGAACCGAAGGACGCCAAAGCCATGGGGGTGGTTGCCACTCCATCTCGGGGGTGACATTTTTTTATTACAGGAATCGATTGAAAAAGTGATTCTAAGCAAAAAATGTTCCATACTTTTTTTTTGTAAAATCAATATTCTCTAAGTTATTCGCGATTGAAAGTAACGCTTTTTAGAGGAAAAAATCGACGTTTTTGATATGTTTTTCGCGGATAACTCGAAAATTATGCATTTTATCGAAAAAACTGTGGGAAGCTAAATTGTAGCTTTTAAAAATACGCAGAACCCTTTTTTTATAATTTTTCTAAAACCAATAGGAACCGAAATATGGCCCATCAATGATTAGCTTTTTTCCCAAATGTGATAGATTCAAAGTCAAATACCGGAGAAATGATGCATTTTTCGCAGAAAACTCATGGAATCTTTTTCAAAGAGCATAATTAGACCTTTCTTTAAAAAAAAGGTCTGTAGCATCAATATTGAGTGAATTATGACAAAAATAATGCCAGTACTGAATTTTTTATACAAAAAAATCGGTGAAAACAACCCCCTAACTACCCCCATAATTAAAATTGATCTTTACCCTTATGCGATTCTCTTTGTACGTATGGTTAATATGTCCAAGAAATTTGACCAATTTAATAGTTTTCGAAAAATTATAGCTTAAAGTAAAAAGTTATTTTTCATAATTTTGTATTTTTTACCCTTTCTTTCAAAATAACTCCGAAAATATTAGAGGTACAAGCAAAGTTAAAAAACGAAATTGTGGCTTTTTATGACCAAAATTTTCCTGCAAGTAGATTTTTTGTACAGTTAATATTTGACGAGATATAGTTTAAAACGTCTATTTACGCACGAGCACCACCTTTTTTTAGCCCTTTAAACTCATCCCATTCAAAAACGAAAGGGTCTAAAGAGATTTAACTTACAGATCCTTGTAGTTCTTGAAAACCCCTACAAAATCGTTTTTGAATAAACTTTTTATCATCAAAAATGACGGAAATACGTTAGAAAAACCAATCGATTTTTTTTTTCGAAAAATTCCAATAGTATAGTATAGTGCACTTGAAACAATAATAATGTACAAAACCGGTTTATTCGGCAGTGGGGCGTTATAAATACGAAATATCTATTACAATGGTTTATAAAAATTTCAATGTTCTGAATGGTGATTTTTAAAGGTTGAAAAGTTAATTAATGCACGTGATACATTTTTTTTACAACAGAATTATTGAGCAAATCCCTATAAGCATTAATTATTTTTCTCTTTGCAAAAAATTTTTAACAGTATAAAAAAGTATAAAATTGTATTTTGGAATGTAACAAATTCATCATTTTACTAATTAAAACCAATTTTCACCTATCTTAAGATTTATAATGCTATTTTTCAATTTTTGACATTTAGGGGTAGTTTTCACTCCTAAGAAACAATCAGGGTTCGTCGGCATGACATGATATATAAAGCAGAGGGTGAGTTGAGCCTAATCCCAAATTTTTATGCGAATCAATCAGAGGCGAAATCATTTTTTGAAGATTCGTGATTTTTTTTACATTAAGCTGTAACAGGGGCTGCTTTTTAAGGGTTGAAATATGATGAAATTGTATTCCAAAGCTCAAAACAATCATTATTCAACTTATCCAAACCAAATCTTACCCATTTTCAGGTTTAAAATGTTATTTTATGATTTTTGACAAATAAGGGTAGTTTTCACCCCTAAAAACCGTTTAGCGCCCTTCGGTTCGATATGGATTTTGAACCTTCGGCTATCACCTACCCCCTGTTAAAATTTCAAGTCTATCCATGCTGGACGAAAAAATTGCGAGGTTTTACCTTTTTTTGTGCTTCATTCCCTGTACTATAGTGTTTTTGTAAAAAAATGTAACATACCTCACCTCCTGAAGATCCACCACACGTCCTAGATGTGTCGTAAGGATTTTTCGTAGTACCGACAAGTTTATTAGTAGATTCCCAATTTAAACATAATTCTGGTATATTTGTTGTGGTCAAAGGTATAGCTCCGGCTTCTCTAGCATACTTAACAGTGATAGCATCTTGTTCAGCTATAACGTTTGCTCTCGTCACCATTCCTGATGTACTTTTCATCTTGGCTACTTCAATGCTACCTTTCACTGAAATAGGAACTCCTGAAAAATAATATATTTATGGTTAAAATTACAAATAATTCCAATGGGCACAATGTACCGGATAGATACTTTATGTGGAAAAAAATTTTTCATATGGAAGCGTGTTGAGGCTTTTCAAAATAAAAAGATATTAATATAGGAAAATATTTTGTTATTAACTTGAATTCCCTACCTTATAGATACTGTTGTACTCCTCAGAGCAAACCTACTGTGAGTAAATGCAGAGGCAATAAAATATACTCTTGGTCAGAACAAATCAATGCCTTAGACATAGTAAGACTACTTTAACAGTTTTGACAGGTGCTGCCTCAATAGACATCTTCAAAAGCTAAATCTATTGAAGATAGTTTGGCAAGTTTATCTGAAGCTACGGGGCATCGGTAAGAAGCGAGGAAACATGGCGCATATCTGTCATGAACGTACAAATGGCGTACGGTACCTATTTTACTAAGTAAAATTGAAAATACAAGGGTTACTGACAATACCAACGCCACTGGATAAATCAATATCAGTCAATTGACAAGGTGAGAGGGAAGAACACACGCACGCGCTTGCCAATAAGAAGTCAGCTGGTCGATACAAATCACCAATTATGTAATTCGGAGGGTGTGGTAATTATGGTTTTCGTACAACGCTAGTTTTTTTAAACCATTGATTACCGAACATGAGTATTAAATATTTCTATAATCGTCTGAAAATGTGAAAAATATAAAATTTATAGGGCCTGCCATTTAAAAAAATTACCATTGATGTCGGCGGTTTACCCTGTATATTTGGTGTAACGTAAGACTATAGTGAATTGAAAATAGATATACAGGGTGTTTCCTTGAGCTTTTTCAATAGAATAAGTGGAGAAATCCTAGCACAAATATGAACATTTAACCGAAAATATTTGAATAAAATATTCCTCCTTGACGAGTTAAAGGTATTTGAAATTTAAGGAAATTATTTCAGCCCATTGTTTTAACACCTTCCAATATTTTTTGTTCACACTTTGTTAACAGTTGTACATCCTTTCAATAGAGAACCTGCGTAAATACTTGTGGTGTATTTTCTGGTAATTTTGTATGTACATACATAAGATCAAGTTGTTTCAAACTATATTATAGTACGTGTTTTTTTATAATTATTTCTTTTAATTTGTGCAAATTTAATTTATCAATCTTGAAGTGAGTGAATTGAAACAAGAAATATTGGTATTGATCAAATGATGATAATGATGATGATGATAATGATAATGTTGAAAATAAGTCCAGATCTGCAAACACAGGTGTTGTGTGACAGTAGTAAAATCACATTTGGGTATAGGAACGTTGACAGAAATGGATATAAGCAGTAAAATGTATCAAGTAAGTAAATATGTGCAAATAATAAAGCATACTTATCATAGTCTAATCAACAAGTTCAAAAACGTGTTAATTCTTGATAAAGCTCATAAAAATATAAGCGATGGCTCATTCGATTCGGAGTGACATCCAGAAAAATGGATCGAAAGTATTATAGCATTTAGTATTTATTCTGTTAATACCTCAAAAACTATTAATATTTAAGGAGTTTTGAGAAAGGATACTTGAAGAAGGAAATTTCTTATAAAAAAGT
Organism: Galerucella pusilla; assembly: GCA_910591695.1. Classification (NCBI taxonomy): domain Eukaryota; kingdom Metazoa; phylum Arthropoda; class Insecta; order Coleoptera; family Chrysomelidae; genus Galerucella; species Galerucella pusilla. Next base: position 13,304 of record CAJUYI010004843.1, read on the forward strand.
TCTTACTCCCGGCCACTGGTATCTAATTAACAAGGTCATGCATGTTCTCTGAATTGGTAATATATTGGCTTCCGCTATTGGCAGAGGAATAATTATTTGTCGCTCAAAAAACCATTTTTCAAAAATTAAGGGTTGTAAATTTTTTTTTTAAATATTAGGCATTCCAATGACCTGTCAAAACAAATTCAATATGGCGGCTGGGGGCAAATAGTTTGTTGGTGTTATATTATTGTGCTGTTGAAAAGTTTATTTAAATTTTGTGGGATTGTTGTTTTTGTGCCTTTTTATATTATTTAGGACTTATAGTGGTATTATTACATTTTAATACGAAAAAATGCCAACTACGTGCCTTGTGGTTGGTTGTGCAAGTCGTTCCAACAGGGATGCTGTAAAATGTTTTTCAGTGCCAGCGGTTTTAAGCCACAGATTTGTTAGCTTCATTTGATATCTGTGAACAAATATTTCACTTCACATCTAGGAAACAAACAAATTGGATTTTCAGCTTACCTCTTGCCAATATCTGGATTTTGCAACAATAATGTCTTTAAATAATCACTCTGCATCTTAAAAAGTCTATCAACAATCACAAATTCACACAACTTTGGAGATAATGCCGTTTAAACAATTTATTCACCACGTACTAAATGCTTTCTTATGACACTTAAGATAAGAGGCCAAGAATCAGAGGAAGAAGAAGACACTTAAGACAGTTGTTTGCCCGCAGACGCCATATTGGGTCACGTGATTTGGAATGCCTAATTGTATTAAGTCATTTTATAGGTTATGATATAACCTACAATTTTGATGCCTAAAATTTATTTGCACAATCAAATCTAAAAAAGTTAAGGACGAAAAACTGTTGCATTTCACGTGCTCCAAGCTGTGCTTGCAAGCTACATCGCAAGCTCGAGTGGAATCTTCTTACAAATCGAGGAAAGCAGTCTATACTACAGAATATAATAGTAAAATCTCCGGTGGAAAACTTTTCAATTTCAAGAAAACTTTCGGCCTATAACTTGAACACCTACTTCAACGCATAGGTACAATAAGGAGATATTTATGTAGGGAGTAACGGCGGGTCAAAAAAACATACTGAAATGAATATTATGACAGTGGCGTGAATTGTAGAGGGGGAAAATTTTTAGGCTGCCACACCCTCTTCAATTTTCGGAACATGAAACTGTGACTTATACTGTATATACATAGTCACAATTTTGAGATAAAAACTAGATTCAAAACACCATTTTGTTAGTTAGCTATATTTTTGTTTTGTTTCTGCAAATGCAATTTTATCGGTTTGGTACAATTTCTATTGCCTACAAGGTGCAATTCTAGGAAAAAATCTAGTTTCTTTTGTATTAACAACCAATCAACTTATCCCAATCAAATGATACCTATCAGCTGATCGTAGGGATCGTAGTTTTGTCATTTGCGATTTGATAATCGACAGTAATTCACTTAGTTTTTTTCTTTGAGCTTTTGTCACTTTCGCTAGCTTCTTTTTAAATAATAAAGAAATAACTTTTTCCTACGACCACATAGGAAAGTGACATATATCGCACTGACTAGTTCTATGGAAAGTGACCTTTATTCATACGCGTACGGAAAAAAATCTTATCCGTACGTGTGCGGATAAAAAAGCTGTCAAATTGAATGTTGAAATGCTAGTCTTTTTACTCCGCAAATTAATATGTATATGTGAAATGCTTATTTCCTAAGTTGATTTGTCCATATAATAATATAATATAATCTATTTATTTCATTTAAAATAAAAAAATAAAATACCGAGTCCGGACTCGAACCATCTACTGCTTGTCAAAAATCGAGCCCACGGATGCCTAGACCGCTCGGCCATCCCACTGTTGTAGCTTATGGTTCTTGTCCAAGATACTAATAAGCGCTAAGGATATATACACAACAGTTTATTTATTCTCCAAAATAAAATGTGTTTATATCGACATTTATTGGACTTTCATGTTATTAAAACAATACATATCCGTTTTCAATTATTTGAACAATGAATCCTTGAAATAGCTAGTTAATACTTTCAATCTCCTACAGGTAGGCAACAAGTTAAATATTAATTCTAACTTTTTTATAAAGGTACTTTTTTCCATTGCATAAAAATCACAATTTTCTGGGCCAATTTCAAAGGTAAGTAATCAAAACCATATAAAGTATTTACAAATACACATATGTAAAACCTCTCACATCTACATAAAAAAGCAAGATTATACATGCCTAATTTGGTAAAAGTATATCGCGTGGTCGTAGGAAAAATAGTGTACATAACTTGTGCGAAAGTGATTTTTCACACTCGTGGGATTGTCTCACTCGGCTGCGCTCGTGAGACAATACTTCCCACTCGTGTGAAAAATGTCACTTTCCGCACACGTTACGTAATATACTATATATATTATGTTTGAATACATTATTTTTTGAGGTTAATATCTACCTACTTTTTTCTACCTACTCCTGGTTAGATTAGTATCAACGTTGCGATGACAAGAGAGTTATAATTACTATCGTTACTCCATCGTTTGGTGGATTAAACACGATCAAATAATTTAAACCCAACGATAAATTTCACGAGAAATATTTCTTCAAACGTAGGTACATGAAAAAAATACTAACCTAGTAAGGGTTGATTCTCTTTTATTTCGTCCAAATTTTTGCTGCTACTCGACAAAAGTTGATCAACTCTTTTGGCGTCCTCCAAAGCAGCTTGAAATCTGTCTTCTATAACGGCATTAATAATGGGGTTTACTTGTTGTATCCTGGTTATGTAAGCTTTGATAACGCTTTCACAGGAAACCTAAAAAATTGAAAAATAAATAAAAATAACCGGCGAGAAAGTACATTCTTTTTAGCTCCAAGCGGAGCACATTGTTCTATAGGGAATATTCTTATTCAAAGAACATGCTAATAATTACACTATTTGTTTGTTATTCATACAGGGAGTGTTAAGATAACTGTTTGTTACAATATTTCTCAAAATTTCTATATTAAGTTTTATGAAAAGTACCGATTAGAATACGAACAAAAAAGGTCGATCTACGGTGACAATTTTTCTTTTTTATGTGAATATATATTATTGTCTAGAAATTATTGTTCCATAGAATCCAACTATGATCTGTCATCCCATCACACACCATTCATTAGTAGCATAATAATAATAATAATAATCTTTATAGCTTATAAAAACAGAAGTTTTACAGCAAGGATTTGGAAGTACAAAAAAAATTGACTTATCTAAAATCTAAAATACAAGAAAAACTTTTTTATAGAAACTTAGAATTAGTATATAGTTAAAAAGAAAAAATTATTGCTTAATATAAAGTGTGCCCTATAAAATGTAAGAAAATGCCGAACTTATATAAACAAAAAGGAACCTAAAACAGTACACGTTAAAAAAAAATAATGATAATAAAGTAATGTTTCATTCGTTTAGAATGAATGCCCTTAATTTTAAAATATTCCATATATAAAACGATATGCTTTTTGCCGAGGTTACATTTGGGTTTTCTAATTGGAAAACTAGACTTTCCAAATTAGATACAGTTGCGCAGTTATTAGGTTTCATAGTTGTGAAAATCAGACAGTCAAAAAGAAAATGTTCAATCGTCTCAAACTCAAGCCTGTTACATACAGTACATATTTCATTTGGGTTAATAACGTACGAAGCTCCATTCAATGTAAATTTTAAGCGATACTTGTTAGCAAGTCTTAATTGAGCTATGGTGCGAGTGACCTGGATAGAAAGTTTTAAAGAAAGATCATTTTTATGGCTTTTGGAAAAAGAAAAGTTGTATAAAGGTGTATAAGCAGTAAAAAGTAGAGCTGGAGACAGCTTCACAGTCTACATTAAAAAGTTTGTCATATAAGCTTGCCAGAAGCTTTTTTTTGGATTGTTTTAAGGTAGTAGCATA
>CAJUYI010004844.1:0-17232 GCA_910591695.1 Galerucella pusilla
ATTGTTTATTGGAGTATTTTTTCTTGCCTAGAACCATTCCTTTATAATTCCTCCGTTCATTTTTATGTTGGTGCCTTGTCAATTTGTTTATTGTGATATGGTGCATTATCTACTACAACACTTTGTGGAGAAAGATTGGGTATTAATTTGTTCTCCAACCACTTACAATAATTTTCAAAATACATATCGTCGTGATAGTCGCCTGTTTAGTACCAGATTTGAAAATTAAGGCAGCTCTTCGAACAAAACCACTCTCACCACCAGCATGTACTGTACAATAATCAAACGATTTCTTTTTGATGTGGATTGCTTGATACCTCCATTCGAATCATCACTCCAAATTTTGCGTCTGGTATATGTTGAGTGGATGTATGTTTCGTGCATATACACTAAATGGCAACCTTCCTCTCGATACTTATCAACAGCTCTTAAATAGTCCATACGAAGCTGGATTTCATGTCTCCCCATTAGAAGTCTTCGATTAATTTTTGTTCACCAACGGAATCCGATGTCTCTTACAATTAATTTTGAAAGTTCTCGTCCACCCTGATATAGCCTACAGCATCTCTGAATTTAGGCAAAATATTTTTTAGCTAGGGTCAACTAGGGTTACTAGGTTACAACATTGAGATTCAATCAACAACTTATAGTATAGGAGTGGAAAAGGTATTTTTTGACTACTTCCTATAAGACTGCGAAACTGAAAGTGCTCTATGTTTGTCCTTGCTTCATTTGCGTAACGTAGTTACAGATTGTTGGGAATGTCTTGAATAACCACGAGAAAATATCACTCTCCAGATAGGTTCTAGCAATTGATAATCATGCCAGACAACTGAACAGGATGAGAACAGCAAGTATAGTTTGTAACTGTCTATGTGTTGTAACACGACAATATGACTCCAACTCGGCACGATTAGTTGATAGAGATAAAAAGCCATATAAAAAAGAATGAAAAAAACTATATTGAATCAAAATTTTTGCTTTATTATTATTTGCTCTATTATTATTTTTTGCTCTATTATTATTATTATTGCTCTATTATTATTATTATTTTGCTCTATTATCGAACTACAATTAGCAAAATAGAGTAGGTATCAACTAGACTTTGAACATGGAGTGTTTGTGACCCCTGCCCATTCGAAGTGAAATCGAATTATTTGGTGAAGCTTTCCACTCCATATTTCGAGATATCAAAAAACTCCTGTTGCTGAATTCTTCCATATACGCATCTAAGTGCAAAAAATCCGACTATTATGAAACTAGTCAAACCAGTAGAGATTATGAAATTGGACATAATAAACACGAGAATACAGATTGACACCCAAATATTCATTTACACCTAATCTAGAACTAAAAGTACTACATATTTTTATGAAAAAATGGAACTAGACTCTCTTGGAGAATTAGGAATCAGGAATCATGAAGTTGTCAATGAGCAGATAAATCTAAGAAGCTCTTCACTATTGAGCTGTCTTCCTAAGCAGCAACAGCAGATAGGATTTCCTCTGGTTGTATATATTATTGCACAGTTAAACTGATTTTAAATGAGGAAAAAAATGTCTACTTCGTACTGCCTACGTAACTTCTAGAAAACAGTGTATTCCGTGTAAAAATGATAACGGAATGTTCATTTTGACGATGATATATGTCAATATTCAAATAATGATCAATATCCTTTCATAATCTTTTCCTTGAATAGTGGAATTAATTAGAGAGTCTGGTCGATCCCAAGGAATACCTCTTTCAAACAAAGACCACGCGTGATCTATTCTAAGAAAACTCGCATTGGAATGTTGGCAGTAGCGGAACACATTTGATTAATGTTCACGTGATTCATTTTCGAACGACTTTTCTTGAGAACAAACCGACTTCAGTTCCATTTATAGCATTGAACTTGGATGTAATACCCTCTATTCTACACGATGCAACGAAAATATTGCTATCATTTGTGATCATAAAATAATAAATGTATGTAACTTGAAGCATACCACCTGCTAGTTAATCATAAATGTTTTCGTGAATAAAATAAAATTGTCAGTTGTAATTAAGCACAAATATTAATATCAGAGTTTTGGTGCGTTTTGAAATTCTCTAATCGCATGTATATAACAAGAATGGCCAAATTGTTCACGTGAATCTATGTACACAACATTAGACCGATTGAAATACAATATCTTGAGACGTTCCTATTGCAAGCAAGCAAGAAAGTAGAAGCATTTTACTGATTTGTATAATTCATGTAAACTGAATATGTACTCCAAGTTTTGTAATAGCAGATCACAAGGAAAAAAAACAGCAGTTAAAAGTAAAATTGACGGACTCAATGTATCTTGGCTATCCGGTGAATATAAAATTCATATTATTATTCCGTAAAGAGCAGATACGAGATCCGCATTCAAAATTCAATTACTTTCATAATCTCCAAACTTGGAATATTCCAACTACAACTGGAGTGGAAGATTTTTCGGTATCGGTATCGAGTTAATGTGCATCTTTTATTAGAAATTCATTCTAATGCTCCTTCGCTTTGCAGTTTGCTCCTATAATCTGTATATTTGCTCCGTTGATTTTAAATCTCCAAGAGGTGTCTCTTCGCCAATAATCTGCATCGGATAAAACTGCACAAATTTTAAATTTGTATATGTTATTTTGATGGAATATGTACGTTTTTCACTGTGTAAACAAAAAACGTATATTTATTTTTACCATGTGTATTTAATTTCTGTTCATCAGCAATTTGATCAAATGCAACTCCAGCTATGGAATAAATATTACTCAACAATATTTAAATATGTATGTAACTGAAATGTGACAATTTTGAGCTCAACACGTCTTTCAAAATTCGTGTGAAATGTCACAATTGTCCTCACAGTGGGGTCAAGATGTAAATAAAAATGAATGAACAAAATATAAAAAAAAAATTATATTCAGATAGAATATTTGCAGAAAGGTAATTAAACTTGGCGCTACTTAGACAACAATACAATTCAACTAACACTCTTACAATGGAAATACAAGTCATCTTCATTGTCTACACAATCTTCCTGATACCATGAATCACAAACTTTTGCATGTAATCATCCATTCCTCTTCATTATGGTCTTGACTGTATAGTTTTAAGCAATAACGACAAAACGAGTTATCTTCATTCCCGGATGAATCTTTTATTTCTTCTCTTTTGTTCGCTATCTCCTTGTTCTCTTTTCCAATGTAGTTTATTTTCAACTTCCTTGCCATTGTCTCATTTCTTTTAGTCAATTCTTCTATTAGAGCAGTATTTTCTGGAGTTTTTGTGGAAATAGCTGGATCACGTTTTTTCCACCCGCAGTATTTTTCATCTTCTCCATTTAACACTTTGTTGTGTGGACAATAACTGGTAACTGTAACAAAACGTTTGTCTCTGACTACATATCTGTGCAAAGTAACATGGCTTATTGTGAAATAGTCAAAATTTCCACTTAAAACTTTTTCCGGGTCAATTTTATTTGTTGACGAGATATTCAATTATGTATATCCTTTCGAAAACCGTATCATACTCCACCCTAAATAATTTGAAAATATTTGAAAAAATTCTTACGCCCATCGAATATCCCTTTGTCATGTAACAATTAGGTAACAATAGGGTTGGGCGTTGGGCGCCAATTTTGTTACCTATTATTATTAAGAATAATAAGGCAAGATAAATTGCAACGGCAACTCAATGTGGAGAGCACCTCAGGTGTGAATTCGGAGACCAAACTAATATCAATTCAGGGAGTAGTCTTACCGGTTCGCGGGTAATCCTACTTTATTTAAGTTATTGAAGTTATATTGAAGTTAATGAGATAATAAATGAAGTTAAGAAACGAAATGAATTTAATAAGTTAATAAATCAAGTTAAATGTAATTAAAGTTAATCAACAAAGGTAAGTGGGCGCCACCCTGAATAATATTAGTCGACTTGTTTTTCACCTCACCACTCTCTATCAACAAACCTGGAAATGTTGGAAGGGAAGGAATATGAACAACGTTGTTAAATTTACAAGTTGTAAAATGATAAAAAAATATCACAGTAAAATATAAAAAAAAAATGATGGTTTTGTGTGTTGAAGCACGTTGGTTTTAAAATGGTTCACTTGTTTACTTCCCTTAATTTTCCACGTGTCTGAGATGAAAACTACTTCGGAATTGGCAGGTACCTCAGGTACAAAGTTCTGGTACAACTTCCAGGTACAAAGTCTCAGGTATGTCTCAGGTACTAAGTAAGTTACTAAGTTTCAGGTACCAAGTCGTAGGTAAAAAGTCGCAGGTACTAAGTCAGTCTCAGGTAACTCAGGTAACTTCAGGTACTCAGTAAGTGCATTCACATTGAATGCACTTTAGAAAAGATAAAGTTTGAGGTAAATCTCTCGCAACAAATTAAAAATTCTTGACCTTATCGGTTGATGGTTTACAGGAGAAAGAAAGCTTATTTTAACTATTTGCTATTAAACTGAACCATGCGATGAGCAATCGACATACGTTACATATTTCTCTCCTGTTCACATGCTCCGCTTCGAGAAAGAATTCAAATATTAACAGTGTGTTCTTAATTTCTATCTCTCTTTAAGAAAGAAGAATTGAAATATTTGACCAATATCAGTGTATACTAAACCTCACCAACGTAGATTATTCGTCGCACATTAAATGTAAAAATTTTGCCTTTTAGCGATGATCGGTGCTACAGGTTTTCGACGAGAATCACATGTTGATAAGAAAAAAGGACTGGCTACTCGCCGTCCGGTAGATATTTAAATATTCCAATGATAGTGGTCAAATATAACGTTACAGTCACAAGAAAGCTCTGACAGCACTGCTGGAACGTTACCGAAGGAACGGCTACGGAAACTCAAAGCCGACTGCCCATCTAGTACAAAAACAACTGCGCTGAAATTTTCCAGATTCTACCTTGATCCCCGTAAAAAGGGGATGGATGTTTTGCGATATCACGTAGGCGCTAATGGGTTTTATATATGCTCGATTGGCATGGGCCAATGAACATGTGAAGTTCAATGCCGCATTGGTCACAGATTGGTAAGGGCATGGAAGATTTTTCTCATAGTTTGCGTATTCGTGCTGGGACTTTTCCTCCAGTATCCAAAAATATAAGAACAATAAAGTTTATGCAGGTGAAACAGTTGCTGTTATAATGTGCGTACAAAATTGTCAGTGCCTGGTAATATGCGAGACACGTACAACAAGTTATCAATAATGTTATTCCTTGGTTTTGTGCTGCTTTTGTACCAGCTTTTCTCTTTTTAAACGAGAATGGGATCTGGTAAGGTTCGCGACCCTCGGAACTAATTTTTTTTCATTAGAAAGCTCCATTGCTATAAATTTTTTTTTGATAATCCTGACAATTTTTCACCATTAGGTAATAGATATTAAATTGTCACAAACAAACGGTGACTTAACAATGGTGCTATACTGTAGGGCTGAGCAGCGAATGCCCCATGAGCTACAAAAAATGGCTGTGCGTATCATCGCAAATAATCAATATGGCAACCAATACCAAATACTGCTTAAGAAGCTCCAAATCCTTCCATTTCCTTGTATAGGTAGTGTTATGGTTATGGTAAGTATGTTTTTTTTTATAAATTTAATATGTATAAATTTTGTTTTTTATATTGTTTAATACTTACCTTTTTTTATATTTATTATTATTCAGTTGGGCGCCATCAATGATTATCTTAACTATTTTATGAGACTCTAAATTTTTTTTTTATTATATTATTATTTATATATATATATATATTTTTTTTTTTACTCTCAGGGTATATTTTATTGTAAGGTCAAATCAAAATTCATGAAGACCGACTCTGTTCTTTGGCCTTCGTGTTGAAAGTTGGCACTAAAGTATATTACTGCAATTGAATATTGAATCATAGAAATTGAAACAAAACAGCCACATGTACTCTTGGATAAGTGTTTTATCTTTTATTCAACTATTATTATTAGGTTTTTATATAATAAAATATTCAAATTATACAATTATACAGTTATTCCAGTTCTTATTGATCTAAATTTTCATTCATTCATCCAGGCCCACTATTTAACTATACTCACAGAACTAAATTCAGTAACGTGGATATGTGACCTTAATTATAATAGACTATTTATCAAGTAAAAAAAAGAAGAAATTTATTTTACTTTGTTCTTGGAATATGACTGTTATGAAACTTAATAAAAACGTTAATCTAACGAATTGATTTTATCAAATGTACTGTAAGTATTTTTATCTAATTATATCTAAGCAAACAATTTAATTCTAATAAGCGAACAATTTATACTACATAAAAAAAAACTTAAAATTACTATGAATAGTAGATACCTGAATGTTTGTTAGTTTATACTTTTATTCCCTCTTCAAATTCGAAGGTTTCAATGGGTTGGAAAATGTGGGAAAGGCCTGCAGAATATACAGACTGTCAGCTGAGGATCAAATCCGGTATTTTCTTTTTTCAAAACTGTGGACTTTACACAGTCTGTTCGTTGTGGAAAATTCCTTAGTTATATCGACAAAACTATGCCAGATATATCAGTTCGCCTTGATTAAAATTATAAATTCAGAGGTAGATGTTCGCTTACCGGCACTTTGTATTCTTACTTATTTACTTTTATTAATTATAGGTATCACTGACTCCTTATAATTATGTTTATATAAATAATATATTATTAATATTTTGAATATTTTATATAGTTTTATTAAGATTTTTACTTTCAATTTCAACTCAAATTTTTCTACGTCTTTCTCCTTCGGAGAAATTTATGCAAGTTGTTGATTTTTTCATTTGTTTTCTGAACAAACTTTCTTTTGTTTTATTTCAATCAATGAAATTCATTTTAAAAGTTTGTTACTAAATTGATATTTCCAATCTTTAAAAATATTGTAAGTTTATTCAAATGGAATTATGTTTTAGTTTCTATATGGTGTGTGTTTCATTTTTATGTTATTGTTTTTATCATTGCAGTGGTCAAAGATTTGTATTTATATCGTTTATAACCTTAAAATTTAGGTTGGTATTCTACACAATTTGCTTGAAGTTGGTACTCCTGTTTTTATCTGTCAATTTTTAGCTTAAATTCTTCGATTATACAGGGTTTATTAAAATTGATTAAAAATTTAGAATAAAGTGTTTGCCAAAACTTATTATAAAGAATGTTATTTATTTTTATTAATATTATCAGTTTTACATGTTTTAATTTGACTTATTTATTAGTTTATTTCTATTACATTTCTTTTATTGTGATGAATTTATTTAACTAAGTAACCAAATAACAGAGTTGGTCGTATTGCCTTATGATTATTTTTAAATGATTTATTTTGGGTATGTTCATACCATAACAGTAGGTATACATTTATGGGCTTCTGATGAGTAGGTATCTCTATATTGATACACTGGTATCCTACGCGGATATTCATCATTATAATATTCGAAATACGACCTTTCTTGTAGGTACCGTCAAGATCAGAAATCTGCTTATCGTGAAATTATCGACTAAATTCCACTTTATATGATTTACTTCAAATGTATTGTGGAGAAGAAGTCATTGGAAAGCTGAATTAGGGTGCTTTCATCAAACTAGTAAAACGATTTATGCTGCTACATTGTTTTTATGGCTCAAATTATTTTATAACCTTTGGCGATAACTCTTGATAAGCGTAATTTAGTTTTTCTCCGATTGGCAGCAAATATTAATTTTTCTGACATATCAATCAGCAAAGTATTACTTTTCCTGCCTAGGCAGCAAAGTGGGTACTTTTCTACCTAGGCAGCAAAGTGATTATACTCAATTGGAATAAAACATTTGACGTAAACATTTATTAGCAATTATTACATAACACTTTTAACAAGAATTTGGAAACATATGTTTAGTTGTTATTAACATTGATGGTAAAATTACTACAATTTTGAACTAATAGGCCACCTTTTATTTCCTTAGATAATTTGCAAATACAATATCCTCCTTTATTATTATGAACAATCGGAGAAAAAATTATAATGTTCAACTCGGCAGCAAAGTAGATTGACTGCCTTAGCTGAATTCCTAACCTCGCTACGCTCGGCTATGAAATCAGCTTCGGCAGTCAATCTACTATTTTGCTGCCTAGTTAAACAAATAACTATTTTCGCATTTTCATAGCTTCTATTCAATGAGCTGTTACATCCTAGTTGTGTTTTGGTGTTTATTTAGATTCTATATTAGATAACATTGATGTTCCGTATTTTATATAACAATTTTCACTTTATGTACCTGACTGTATTTATGACTATATAATATAATATACTCAATATTTTATTTGAGGTCAATAAACTATCCTATAACAATAACAATTGGTTACAGATAACCATATTTATAAAATCACAGCCGGCAATAAAGTACCAATTGAATAACTAAGCTGGTGCCATACTCTCTAGAACAAAAATATGGAAACAAATTTGGCTACTAAAAATAAATTGTTATCGGAAAAACTATGAAACAAACACTGTTTTGAATGGAAAAGCTTTCATGGAATATCGTTAGTTAATTATCAGCTTGGAAGAAAAACCTTCAGCATTTCCTATTATAATTCCATTTTCCAACAGAGCGTGAAAAGACTGAAGCGCTGATTCAATTAGCCCGTTTTTTGAATAAAACACCCAATATTTTACCTATAAACTAAAATCTGCTTAAACCCCATTACTGGTTGCTCAAGATATAACAGTCTCTCATCTGGCTTCTATCTCACATTGGAATTGATGGTGACAAAGCTGCGGAGCGCCACGCGAAAGAAGCTGCCTCTCGTGATAACCCAAAACCCACTGTCCAGCTCGCAACCGACCTCAAGTCCCACTCCAAAAACGTTGTACAAAAATCACTTCATGATATCCATCCATCTACTTTTCCTCTCTTTCTCAACTTTTTAACTCGAGAGAGGCTACCATAATCAGAAAAATTCGAATCAGCCACACCAAACTCACACACGAATATCTGATGTCTTCAGGAAATCGTTCCGTTTGCCATAGCTGTAGTGCTATAGTGACCGTTAGACACATACTGACTGACTGCGAACAATTTTCCGCTTCATATCAACAATTCAACCTAAGATCTAACGTCAGGGAAATGCTCTACTACCCCTCCAAGATCAAGAAAGTCTAAGAGTTTCTGAAAGCTACTTACCTTCACGATAAAATCTAATTTGGAATTAGTAATGATTGTTACTCAACTTATGTTAATATTTGTGGGTATTTTTTCCTATACCAATGACCAGCGCTGTCGAGGCACGTCAAGCTAAGATAAAAAAATATGAGGCTGTTATTTAATATGGGGAATTTTAAAGGTTACAACCAAATTTCCGTCCAAATCTTACACTGTAGTAAAGAATGATGATCGATTGAAGCCGATTCTTGATGATTATCAAAGTTCACAAACAATTATGATTTCGAATACATAGTGGGTCAAAACTCAAGTACATTATTTGTGACTGCACTACGTGTAGGTTCTAGAATATAGAGAGGATAGATTATAAAATCAAACAAAATGGAATAAATAACAAACGAAGAGGTTTTTTGATGACGAAATGGAATTAATTGGTGTTTCCAGAAATATATCTTCTGTACGTTCCTTGTGGCATTACTTATTTTTTTTCCTCTCATTTCCTTGGGAATCAAACCACAATAATGTTTATTATTTTTTATTCCGACGTTTCGGTAGCGATCCAGCTACCGTTGTCAAAATTAACTAGTAACTAAATAATTTTTGGTCCCTATCTGACACAACGAAAAAATTTGACAACTAGACAATCAATAATATGGTCCAGAAACAGTTGAAACTTTATAAGCACTATTAGAATATATATTAGAGATGTTTCTGGGTATAGCTGCGGGCGGGCAACTCCCTTGTTATCTCATCCAACGCAGAGTCTTTTTGTGCTCACGTTTTCCCATCTGTATTCTCACGCTTGACGTTTTTCTTTGCGATAAAATGCATTAAATACAAACTCTTGTCGTCATTGAAATTAGCAAGATCATTCCTGTTGGTGAATTTTAATAATAACCACAAATATTTGACCCCAATAGATTATTATTTTCTTCCGGGTATCCAATTATACAGGGCGATGTTGTAACCTTTAAAATACTCCGTATAACATTTAACAACCCCATATTTTTGTGATGCGGAGGTGGAAAGTATTTCAATTTTTAAGTGGAATATAGGGTGTTCCATTTGATAAAACATAACTTTGACTGTAACATTGTAACTTGATTTGATATATGGAGTTTAGAGATTCTAATTACAGTAGGAACTTCCCGACTATTTCCGCACTTTTATAATTGTTAGACAAACAGTTGGAAGACAATATAGACACTCACCGGCTCAAAATTTCAACGGTCCTCAAGTTTTGTTATCCTTGTTCAATTATTAACAGAAACTAGGCTTTTCAGATTGAATGTTACGTGATTCATGTATACGTTGAGGTGATTATAACAAAGAAAGGAGGTTCTATTGAATAATTATTGGAGATACAAGCAGAAAAAATATCTGGAACAGACAGCACACTTTTATAATATCGAATCCATGCTACTTGAGAAGATTTACATGCTGAAAAGGCATTTCTGTGATTAAAATATATCATTCCAATATCTGTTAACTCTTTGTAGTTCAAGCTAGATAGACATCTACAGCACCGCTACTATCATGAACAGATTTTCGGGAAAAAAACAAAGTTGTGAAACCTTATTGTTGTTGATTGACGTTGAGCGCCAATGAAACACTAAAAAGTCCAATGACGTTAAAAAAAAAAATGATGTTAAAGTGAATAATGCAGGTTCTTGCCTAACTAACCAATAAATTTGGAGGTAAACTAAGCCAGTTCACAGGGCTTTGTTACCTTGTTGATGTAAAGAAAAAAGTTATTTTTTTAGCAAAACTAGAAAAAAAAAAAGAAGCAATTTTAGGGCGCCACTAATTTTCTTTCCTAAAAGAAAATTAGAAAGAAAATCAAATCTAAAGGTCAGCTAACTTTTAATCTGTTTAAAAAAAAGAAATAACTTAGTTTCTGTATACTTAATAAATAAAACCACTACGTAAAAAAATGTATATAATTACGATTTTGAAATTACAAAAAAAATGGGTTAGTAAGCAATAAGGATATATAAAAAAATACTTAGCACAAAAAAAAATATGAGGATGAAGATGAAGTTGAACTGGAACTGTTGATGTGCTTCTATGGACTGTATACAGGAAACGGTATTTGGGAAACTGTATCCAGGTTACTTTATGTTTCAAAAAAAAACTTTTAACCGGTAAACTATATCCAGGAAACTATAGCTTCGGGATGTTGTTATGCAAGAACTTTATGTCTCCAAACAAAATTTGTATCCGGTAATCTACTACTCCATGAACTGTTTGTCAGGAACTTAATATAGGTACTCCACTACTGTGTTCCAGGAAACTGTGTCCAGAGAACTGTGTCCAGGAAACTGTGCCCAGAGAACTGTGCTACAATAATTATTTCGGTATAAGTATAAAAAATTAACAAAAAAAAATTTTTGCATGAGGATATCTGTCCAGCTCAATTGTTACAATTTAAAAATTGAACCTAAGGATTCATCCTGGAGAAATATATGATTTGAATTGAAAAAAAAAATATAAGGAACAATAATTTTGAACTAAAAATATCTAATATAAAACTTAGCTAGATGGGAGAGGAACGGTATAACCATGTGGCTTCCAAAATGGGTATCCATTTAGTACAAAAAAAATTACTCATTGAATATTAATATTGAATTATGAAATTTTTGAAATATGAAGGTAAGGAGAAAAATAACATACCAGTAATACAGATAGGTACTTAAAAAGTTACGGCAGCCTATTAGATTTTGTGTAAATTGTTAAAATTATTACTTGGACTACTGCACAGTTCCAACTTGCTATGTCTGCAGACGATGAAAGAAGACCTGCCGGTACCTTTCTCATCCGTATTTAAAGACCATTCGAAATTTTAAATTTCGCGGTAAAATACCTCTTGAATATCGATTTTTGGTCTACTAGTTTATTCCACCACAAATCATAAAAGTGAAATAATTTATTAAATATTTGAATGAAATATTTTTAGGTAATTATATAGACTATTCCACCAAAAATCAAAATTGTGAAGAAATTGCATATTTTTAATATGCAATTTTAATATGTTAACTAACAAAGTTAACGTTTCAGGTGCTCAAGATTTTTCTAGAAAAGTGGTACACTTTTTGAATAGATTTTGTCTGAACATTCATAATTCTAATCAAACAATACGCTCCAATCATAAAATATCGTTTGTTTCGCAACACTAATTGAAGCTTACAACATACCAAATAGATTTAATCCTTCCGAAGCTTTTAAGTGCAATATTATGTTTGCATGAATGTCTGAAGAGCAGGTGTTTGGCAGCCTCGACAGCTTTGCACTTCGCACTTGATTGAAATATATATCAATAGCACACATTCCTGTACTCAACATACTTATCACTCGATATACAAACATTTACACTATTGTCACCTGCACCAGCAATAAAACGTTAAGCAAATTGTTGATGCGTTTGTTGGAACAATTAGATGAAGTAATGCACAGGATAAATAAACGTAAACATAACATTCGTTCCAAAGGAAAGTATGTGTCCAATTACTCACTTGTCGTGAGGGATGCGGAAAGCTTAATTCAGATATGAGCTAAGCCATACACTGTGTTATTTATAAAATGCGACATAAGAATTCCTGTACAATACTGTCAAACGCGAGCTAACTTTTCTATCAAATAGCATTCATGGAAAATAATAAAAGATTTGGAAAGGTCGTTGAAAAATAAGTTCAAATGCACTAATTTTCTTAAATTCGTTCTGGTTTGATAAAAAACATTTTCCATTTCCATTTTCGAACCACTTTCAGATGATCTGAATCGATAAGGTGATGGCTAAGATGGTAGTGCACGGTATTATTTAAAAATTTAATCTGAAGTATGGAGGTTCGCTTCGCCGCTGAGATGAATTTTTTTTCTTTTTGTTTCCAGTTCTTTTTTCACATTTTTTGGAACGAATGACTTCAAATTCAATTCA
Organism: Galerucella pusilla; assembly: GCA_910591695.1. Classification (NCBI taxonomy): domain Eukaryota; kingdom Metazoa; phylum Arthropoda; class Insecta; order Coleoptera; family Chrysomelidae; genus Galerucella; species Galerucella pusilla. The sequence goes on from CAJUYI010004844.1 coordinate 13,094, forward strand.
ACTTCAAATTAAATGTTCTCTAGACAAAAATTGTGAGAAAAAAACTGAAAACAAAAAAAATATATTTGCTCTCAGCGGCGGAGCGAACCGCCATACTTCAGGTTTAACTTTTTAATAATACCTAATCGATTAAGATTATCCGAAAGTGGTATGAAAATTGAGTTCGACTTTTTTATAACTATCCATTTTCTTATGAAACCATAACGAATTAGAGAAAATTAAAAAAAACATTTGAACTTATTTTTCAACGATCTTTCCATATCTGTTATTATTTTTTATGAACACTATAATGATGCTCGTGTATGCTTGTAAAACAATAACCATAACCTATTATTTTCATAGGCAACTAAAATGTGATTTTAGCAATGTTCCATACACCACTAATCTTAAGTACTTATGTACTCTGGTAATTCACCCAATATTAATAAGTTATGGGTCAGACTGGATAATTTTGTAATTTTTTTTTGAGAATTATTTTTGGTTGAACATTTTCAATGTAAAACTAATAAAATTTCACCTTAAATTTGTTTCGAATAATGTTTGGCTGAAATTATCATCAAAAACAAATTGAGGCAATTGGGTATAGAGAATGCTTGGGTAAAAATAAAGTGCCATACAATACAATTCCACTTCAAAGATAAAATACAGGGTGTTCCATTTAAGAAAATCCAGTAAATGATTATTCCGAGTCATGAATAATCCTGTAAGTATATGGAAAATCATCGCACTATACTAATAAATTTGAACAATAGTGAACTATAGTGAAAATTGTTTGAACGTTAATATAGTTCTTGATATCAAATCTATACAATGGTAAGGGTGATGATGTTACTAGAAAATTAATCAAAAAGTGCTTATATTTCTCAAACTACCCCGTATATCATAAGAAAGCCTCATATCACAGAAACAGGAGAATCGTGATAAATGAAGAATATGGGAATATACATGGTGTTCTATTTGAAGAAGGTGAGTTGAGTTCATCCTGCCAATATGGGTGGCCCTGTATTTTTGAGTATGTTTTGAAAATATGTTCCTATATTTATATGACTTAACTTCCATCTAAATGAAGTTTTTTCGTATCTCTCATGACAGGTGAGTCGCACTAATGTCGCACTAATGTCGCACCCTGTATTTATTGTAAAGTTACCGATCCGACAGACGTTGCCTCAACCAATAATATTCATTTAGAACTAGCACCAGTCCGATTATCAGTTGCAGATTATGAGATGGTATATGGTCCAGGCAATTCCAGCGACTTTAAGAATTCTGTAGGATAGTTGACATCATCTTGGATAGTGACAGAATCAATCGATTGGTATGTCATTAGTTTGCCAATTATCTTATTTTGAATTTGAGAATTCATTTCGTTGACATCAGCGTTTTTTGCAGCTAATATAACGCTCTATCGAAGATGTTTCTGCTAAATATGTGTCCATGGAACTGCAAACGTTAACAGACAATAAGGAGATGTTATATAGGATATTGTTTAGCGCATTATTCGTACCTCCATAAAACCTACTTTATGCTATTTCAATTGATACACGATTTCCATTGAAAGCTACTGAGGTATTTGATATGGAGTTCATTCCAATTCCGGGTGTAGGTACTAAGCTAACTCCATTGACATGTTCAATCGTGCTATCTCACAATTCCAAAAACGAGTTTCAATCAATGCTCCACCGATAGCGTTTAATTTGGCATTGGTGTGAAATTGTATTGAAAGCAATAAAATTTAGATCGAGACTCAGTTCGTGGGAGATTTGTGAAGAACTTTAACATCGACTACGACGCTCAACGTCGTTACGGCTTGTGTTTGTTCTGAAACAAAGTTTAACTCTTTCGGAAGTGAACAAGTCAATTGTGTCTAGTCAAGTTCAGTCGGATCGTGGTATTATTTTATACATGCTTTTCCATTACCTCAAGCAATTATTGTCCCTAACGAGGCGTTGGATTTGAATATGATCACTTTTATAAAAAGTTGTAGGCTGTGAGTGGATTTTGAGCATGATTAAACTTCATTGAAACTGTAGTGATAATCCAATCAATGGTGTAAGAATTTCCATAATATCGGAAAATAATTCGAAAGTGCTAGGATAGACTCAAAACTTTTTGCAAATTGTTGGGAACGTTTTTGATTGCTCGATAATACAAGTTTGAATGTGTGGTAATTATCCCGTGAAACAATAAATGAACAATTATTGGAAATAATTGAATAATTGAATAATTTATATGTAGAGGTTTTTTGGACGCTGATTGCCATTCAAGCCAAGTTATGATCTCAATATTAAATAATGATAATTATACAGACATGCACACCTTATGTGGAGCCAAAATTTCAAAATATTTTTGGAGAGTATGAATCAGAATCTCATAGTTATTTTTGTATATCTATCGTTGAATGTTGAAACTACGAAAATAGACAAATGGAGAGAGGACAGCTGTCAAGTGTCAGGAATAAATATTTTTTGATAATGAATTCAAACTTTGCGAAACAATTTGCACAAAAATATGTATTTATTATAAATTAATTGCTCATTTGTAAGTTAGTTAACAGTTTAGCATTACCGCAATGCGAAAAATTATTATTTTTTGCTAATGACTTTTTTCGCTGACGATCCAGATTTTCTTTTCTAACCACTTACTAAAAAGCTCTGAGTAATTATTCCGAGTTGAAACAGGTAATTTAAGATGGATGACGCTAACTGGTAGATTTGAAATAAACATATTCCGTTTAAAACGTATAAAAAAATGAAAATCCTTGGAGAAAATATCGGAGAAACATTGAATGCCCACCTTTATGGTTTCAATGTCAATGTTTTCCAAAACAATTGAGTTTGCCAATTTTCAAAACCTCGTCGTTTTTCATAGACTGTCCAATAGGGTGTGAACTAATTGAGGATCAGAAAGGGAACTTTTTACACAGTAGGATATTTGTTAAACACGTCATGTTAAATGTCAATTATTTTTTGGCATGAAGACAAAAAACAAAGTTACCAAAACAAAGTTAATTTGTACATAATTTGTTTTGGCTATATGTTATAGTTATATGCTCTTCGAGATAGTGGTATATTTTTGTCCCATCACTAGGGGGTCCCTCCCACCTCCTTTTGAGGTCCACTTCCCCAAAGTTGTATTATCGGATTTGACCTTGAACGAAATTCAATTTACTTCAAGTGGCTGCAATTATTTGTGAATGAATCACCCTACCATTTACCTTCTCGACTGGATGATGAGGATGGAGAATAAAAAGCATGTTTGCGCAATATCAAGTAGTTTCCTTGGTATTTGTCTAGCACTCAAGAGTGGATGGTCTTCTAATAGAACACAAACATCTAATTCGTTTTCAGTTGATGCAGTTTCTCTGCGCTCTCATTTGGATGAATATTCCACTGAATCAGTTTTATTGAGCTTTTTCACCATTTTACTGAAAGTACATCTTATCTTAGGACTTCGGTGAGGATATAGAATATCATCAAATATATTTATCTATAACTGTTATGTAACGATTACGATTTGACACTATTTTCAGTATCATAATGACATGTATTACCACACTAGTGCGTTTTTGGATACATCACCGCACTAGTGCGATAATATGAATCAATAAAAATATGAATACCAGAATTAAATATTCAAAATAACACAGGAAGCTGCATTTTCAATATCCGAAGGGAGATCGTCTTCGCTTGAACTTATTTTCAAAGATATTTGTTCATTCAGCTTTAACTTCAGCTTTGTTTGTCTTTGCTGCTAATATCACAAAATATGATATACAGTAACTCATGTTTGCAGTCAATATTAATAACAATACGTTGGATTGAAGTTTTTTTTAAATAAAATTTTATGATATACTGTTAATGATATTAATAAACAGTTGAACATGTAGGGATTATTAACGCATTTATGTGATTACACGACTCGGCCTACGGCCTCTTCGTGCAAACTTCACATGCGTGCGTTAATAATGTCCATATCCCACTAAGTACGTGAATAACTACTATGACCTAACGTTCCTTTTATGCATATCACCATATTCTAATATAATAAAAATCTCAATTCACGCCTCCTCCGCATTCGCGGCAGGTAAAGTATTTTATCTACTCCTATTATATTATATACTAATTATTCAACTGCTTTTA
>CAJUYI010004845.1:0-17231 GCA_910591695.1 Galerucella pusilla
AAAAAACGCGGTACATTTCAACAACTTCAAAGGAGTTACCAGACTTAGTGTGGATTTATGCAGACACGATTAACAATTATCAATTAGCATTTAACAATTAACAATTATCAATTATAAGTTGAACTACTCATTTCACTATGACTCCGTTTACGCACACAATTAACAATTATCATTTATCGATTAACAATTGCGAAGTTGGTCAACTTTTAACTTCTTAAATTAATTGTACCGAATTTTCATCTAGTGCGCAACTAGTACGCAGATCCTTACTTTTTTTATAGAAAAGCGGTTGACTTAGGGTTATGTTGTGTGTTTTTTATTTTCAAGTTGTACTAATAAAAGAAAAAAAGTCTTAAATTCTACTATACACCTACAAAATTGTTCCAATGCACAAATAGACATGAAAATATAGGGTTATTGTAACTAGAATCTCGGGCTTGTGCGCATGCTTACTGTTTTCGCCTAATTTATAATTGTGTCTGCATAAACGATGGCAGTTTTACTAATTGTTAATTGATAATTGTTAATCGTTAATTGCTAATTGATAATTGTTAATCGTGTCTGCATAAATCCACACTTATTGAAATTTATGGACGGTGCTTATGATGGACTAATCCTTTATAGAACGGAATATGCGCCGTCTCGATGCCAATTCCAGTCTATACACGAACAGTTGCAGATCGCCATTTCGTCTCGATTTGTTTTATTTTTCTACTCTCTATTCTAAACATTGCATCATCTTCGTGCTCATCGGTTTTTGTGGCATATTTAATAGATAATTACAAATAAGTGAAATAGGTACATTATAGAAACTAATATTAATGTAAAAAATGATTACCAAAGACAGTTTAATACAGTTTTTACAAAGTGAATGTGGTGAAATCAAACAGCAACTTTTTGAATTTCATTCTTCTGAAAAATTTGAATTAATTGTTAAGTGTAAGTTGGGAGAACATAATGAAGACTATTCTGGATTTTGTTCATTCATTGAATATTTTTCTACTTTCTCAAACACGAATTGGATTGTACGTTCAACATTTCCAAAGTTACAAAGACTTGCTTTTCGCAAAATATTTAAATGTCAGCACTCTGCTTTCAATAAGAAGTCACAACGAACGTCAGGGCCAGGGCCCAGCCGAGTACGATCCCGTGGTTGTAATGCGACTATAGACTTTAAGTTCAAGAAAGTTAACCGAAACACTTGCCGGTATGATGCAGATTTAAAAGAGGGCTATACAGTGCTGCTCAAAATTAATTATTCCCACTCTCATTTGATAAATGTAGCAGAGGCGTACAGCTATTTGCGGAGTACCTACTGAAGAAACGGACGTTACTTTTCGGAAATATTTTGATTCTGGAATGAGTCCAGCAGCAGCAATGGCTTTACATCAAATGACCTTAATTGAGAAGTACGGGAAAGAAAGTTCCGTTTATTTGGCAAATTCTCAGATTAACCCAAGTGAAAGACATGTATATTATCTTTATGAAAATTGGCGTAAATTCAACTTTGGGGACAAGTCCGGCTTAAATATCGATGAAGTACTAGAACGCAAATTAACACAATTGCAAGGAAAAAATTACATTATGGAATGCAGAAAGAATCCAAAAATTATTGTAGTGATAAGCCCAATTATGCAAAGAATATATAACTCAGACTTTATAGAGGACATGCTCTTTATTGATACTACGTCGTCTTGCGATCAAAACAATACAGCCATAACATTTGTCTTTGCCTCAAGTAAAATAGGCGCTCTTCCAGTGGCGTGCGCTTTCCACACGTCGCAAGATGAACCCAATTATACTCTTGTGTTTTCAATGATTAAAGAAGCGTTTGAGAAGAAATATAATGAAAAAAAAATGAATCCCTCTATTATAATGACCGACGACAGCGCCGCAGAACGAAATGCGTTAAAAACTATATTTCCAAATTCTCGACTTTTACTATGCTGCTTTCACGTGGCACAAGCGTTTTGGCGATGGCTCTCATCTGCAACACACCGAATTGATATATCAAAACGACAAAGTATAATGTCAAGATTTTCAAAATTAATGTTTGCAAAAACTGATTCTGAAGCAGAAAAAATATTCGAAGAATTAATTTTAGACGACTACGTGAAATCCTGCACTAATTTGGTACAACACCTGAAAAAAATTTGGGAAAGAAAGATGGAGTGGTGCACAGCTTACAGGACAGACATTATGAGCAGAGGACACAATACAAACAATTACACAGAAGCTTCAATACGTATTTTTAAAGATGTTATTTTACAGAGATGCAAAGCGTTCAATGTTTGTGCTTTAATTGACTTTTTGTCTGAAATTTTTGAAAAGTATCAATACAGGCGACTCATGAAATTTGCGCATAGCCGCCAAACAAACAGTTCCGCTTAATTGAAGTTTTGTAACCGATCAAAGGACGTGACCAAGATTTCACGCATCAACTATATTGAATTTCTGGTAGAGTCTAGTTTAGATAAAAATCGTTGATATTTCAACAGCATGTTGCAACTGCGTTGATGGTCAAGGTGGTGCCTTCTGCAAGCATCAGTGTGCTGTTGAATTAAAATATGGATTAATTTTACAGACGTCTTGAAAAATATCTAGCGCAGATAGGGTAACTTGTGCAAAACTCGCCACCGATGAGCCACTTCCTGATGAATTTTACCAAAGTATGGTGAACGACGATATTATCGTTGAAGAAAACGCTAACCTAATCCAAGATTCCGAGGCATCTGTAAACTTGGCCATTGACGACATTTGTACAACAACAGAACAGCCACCGAGTAATTTAATAAGCGAAGTTGATGATCCCGTTTTTACTGCTACTTACAATGAAGCACTGACCGAAATGAAAGAAAATTTCAACCAATTAAAAACTATTTTAGAAAAACATCCATCTTCGACAAATTTAAAAGCCATTTATATGTTCAATAATTCGCTTAAAAATGTAACGACAGACCAACAAGCCCAAAATTTTATATTCAATAATTTTAAAAAAGGACTATCCCGCAAGATACGTGTGCAGCCAACATCGGTATCAAGACGTACCGCCAATAACAAGGGAACGAAGAATAGAATACAAGCAGGTCGACCGTCAGCAGAAGCAACCACAGCAAAAAAAAGTAGAAAAAGGAGGCATGATCTTGCATTTAATGTTTCAAAAAATATTAATAATGCCCGTTAATTTTCGTTGTTCTCACTATTTTATTTTATAAAAATATGTTTGATAACCTATTGTTATTTATTAAATTAAATCCTACACTAATTAGTTTACACCAATCCTAAAATTTACACTAATTCTACAATTAGGTTTACCTTTAAAATTAATTTTTATCAGGTGTAAGCGACTCAGTATAGTTTGGAACCAGGACTTGGCGCGTGCATGTAACAAAGTATACTCGAATAGTACGCAAAATTCGTGTATATATTGTAATCACAGAATTAAAAAAAGCAGAACAATGTATACTTGAGCAGTTTTCTATGGCTGCGTACTAGTCGAGTATAGAGTGGAAATACGCCAATTTAAGAGCCCAGGGTTTTTAAAGATAGAATTGAGACTAGATTACTGGAATGATAAAGAATTCATAGCGCGTTTCCATCTATCTCATAGAAGAAAAAACTGCTCTGTGGTCCGTATATTTTTATATATTTTTACAGTAATCTTTGCATTTTTACTCTAGTGTTAGCCCTCGGGCTAACTCGAGATATTTTACTCTACTTTATAAAACCGGGCAGTAGAACGTATTCTTGCTCCAGATTGGACCACAGACACCAAAAAGCTGAATGTGAACGTAGAGCGAACGCTGCCTGTCTAACTGATAATAGGTAACGTTCGATTAACGGGTAAGTAGATCGAGTTCCGTCAGATTAAGTTATGAACTGACGTTTTCGGTGAACATGTAAACGACTAAACTATACCAAAAACATGTCAGAGGTCAGAATTATGCTGCTTGTGATACTTCTTTTAATGTAGGTAATTCAAATGGATGGAAATTATTTTTAAATATATGTGATCTTATAGTTATTAATGCAACAAATGCGATAAACACTTTTTGCACAAGTTCTATACAATATATTTTCTGCGTTCAGGCTCTAAATAGACAAAAAAATGGGGTCGATTTGTATGTTTTTATGTTTGTCATAATGACAAAACACTGTAGTAAAATGACAGATGAGTGCAATACATTTTTTATTGCACTAGAGCAATAAAGAACTAGTTTTTCCACCAAAAAGAACGTAGAAAATAGTATATCATACACCAAGGTGGTGAAGACTATTATTATTGACCGTGCACCAAAACTAATACGCGAGTGGCTTTGCCCGAGCGGAATAAGGCGCGAGGCTTATAAAAAATGTCTTCATCACAGTGGTGCATATACATTTTTTTCCACTATTAGTCGAATTTGAGATAAAAATTTAAAATAATGGCCATCATATACTATTTCAGCGCTAATATATTACAGCGGTTTTGCGTTAATAACATAAAACCTTGAGTGTGAGAGCTTTATTTGTTTATACACCACACTCACAAACGCAACACGAGAAGCGTTTACCTCGTCGTCTGACTGAGTACACTGTCTGTTTTCGCTCCATAGATTATGAACGTACTCCTTATGTAATCAGTCATTTTTGCTTGGGCGTGAATTTTAGACTAATGGCATTTACATTCAAATAATTTCATCTTGATGGGTAATTTCAAGCAGCAAATACGTTAAAGATAATCTCCTGGGTATACAAAATTATGTTGCACAAGTCTTGGTTTTGTTTTTTTTGTCTGGATTCTCAAAATATTTGAATTAGTCAATCATTAACCTCGGTTTATGATAAAAAAAAATTAATAACCACTAATAGAGAAATTTAACTTCTCAGTTGGCTAGAAGAAGCTCCCCCAAGGAGCTGTCAGACCTGGTCGTTGGTGGTGGAGCCGAGTAGCTGTTCCTTCTCAGGAGGAATACGTGGAACCAAGGACAGCTCAACGGTTTCCTGTGAAGTGCAGTAATCCGATATCAGGATCTTCAGCGTGGAAAGTGGACTATTGTCCCGACGAGTTTGTTGATAGCCAGTCGATAGCCGGAGTCAGCGGGGCCGTCGAAACAGTAGATTGCTTGTGGAAACCTACCTGATATAAACCGTATCTAGCGAAAAGTGGTTGATGAGGTATATTCACCAGATTTCCTTGCCTTAAATAGCCGGCCAAGTGGAAGGAGACCACAATAGAATACCCCCCAAGTCAAGGTGGAACAGCATATCCCAGGGACTGCGTGGTCAAGGCGAAGCTTGATCGCTAATATGCGGACTCTGTATACCTGGGGACATCAAGTTTAAATACCCTTATTCCTGCATGCGGGGCTCTGCATGAGTGGACCTTGTGCTTCCCTAGCTATACTCGTGGGATCAACCATGGATGAAAGAGAAGGAAAAAAAAGTAGTAGCCAAAAATACAGGAGCATCTTCCTCACTCGCGACCAGACCTCGTGTTTAGGAAGTTTAAGGAAAAGAGGAGAGGAGAAAGGCAGGGGCACCTACATCCTCAACCTCCCCAACTGGTGAAAGTCTCCGAGAAAAACCCTGGACAAAAAATAAGAAAACCCACTAAGGCGTGGACTTATTGGAGCGGGGGTGAGATGGTATCTTGGTTTTCTTTAACAGGGACTTGCACCGGAGAAAGCAAGAAAGAAGGTCACGGAGCGCAGGAAGCAAGGAAATGAGAAAAAAAGTACAGGTGAAGAAGAATGAAGAAGAAAAAGGAGGAAAGAGGAGATTCCGAAAACGTATGCCAGGAGAAATGGCCTAAGACGCTGGGTTAATATTGCTAGAAGAGTTGCAGAGAGCTATGCTAGAATGTGTCGATAGATTTTACGAAAAACTAGAGCATCTATACCTACAGAACAATGAATGACATTCTGATAACAGTTGATGTTGTTCAGCCTTAAATTCTACTCACGTCAACAAAAGAAGAACTTCGTGGTATAGTTCCAAATCTTACAAAAATGTATTATGCACTTTCTGCAGGAGATACCTATGGTGATCTCCCGGAGTACTCAGCCATATCACCACAAGCACCACATTCAATTCGCTAGCTACTCCACAAGATTGGGAAAAGAGAGACTGAAGTGTCCAAGAGGAGTGAAGTGGAGGATGATATACATGTGTTCAGATGCTGGAAGAGTGAGGAAGTGCTGGAGATCTTTGAGAAGAAACTAGGGCAGGCGGTGTATTGGGAAAACATGGTGAAGATATTGTTGATGGCAAGGCGAAGTGGATGGAGGTGAGTGGCGTAGTGGAGAGCATGATTAGGGTAGAGAAGGACTTGATATCGCGTGTGAGAGGTGGGGCTGATAGAGGGAAGATGACAGAGAGTGTGTGAGGGACCGCCCCTATTCTGTACACAACTATGAATTACCTGTTTAGGTATAAATTTTTTTGACAAACTACAAACACTATAGTTTACTACAACAATGTTATTCAACAGATTATTTATTAAGTATTTAATTATTTATGTTTACAGTTACATTTGTGCAGTTTGTTTAATTTATAACTGGAACTGTAGAGATATTTATATTGGAAAAAACATTTCCATTCTGGTGTTCGTAGGTGGCATTCGACGAACTGCCCGGATTCTTTGGTAATATCGCATTAGATATTTTTCGGGCTGTTTCCATTTTATTTTGTAATGAATCCCTAATGTACCCTTCAGCTACTGCTGTCGACTTCCATCCACCGTGACGTTTTAATGCCGTTATATCCCTACCAGCATTTACCAGCAAAGTTGCTGACGATCTTCGGAAAGAATACATTTCGGGATTTGGTATAAAAAAATACAATGTCTTCCCATTTTTTAAATTTATAATTGCCAATTTTTTGAGTAGAGCATTTACCGTTTTGGAAATTGAGGAAAAATTCTTCCCTCGTGCAGTTAACTGGCCGAGTATTAATATATTTTTTGCAGATTTCGCTTATTGTGAATTTTTTAGTAACTTTCATCATGGTATTAGCATTGTCTCTGTATTAGGCACGTTTACCAAAAAGTTCATCTTAAATCTTCCAAATCAGTAATTTTCATAGAGTACATCTCATTAGCTCGACAGGCACCCATTATTCCCATTATTAAATCCACCTTGAAAAAAGAGAAGATAAATATTATATTGTGCGATTTCATAAGTTACGTATATGATGTTAATAAAACTCACTTTTGTTGTTGTTTCTCGTCCGACGCTTTTGTAATAACATTCTCAGATGAAAAATTGTTTGTAACAATATGTAATAACACATCTTGATAGAGTCCGTTTCATTGAGGAAGAAGCCCCTTTCTGCTAATATTTTCCACATTTTTTCTCTAGGTACTCTATCAAAGGTTTTCTCTAGATCCAGGAAAACCACGAATAATTTCTTTTTTTCTTGTACCGCTTTTTCTGTGAATAAATAGTAAATATTTGGTCTTAGGTACTTCTACCACTTCTGAATCCACTCCTCCAATAAAAAATTAGATTAATACCTAGAATACATAATATGTTAACTGTACCTATATAGGTTCTGCCTTGTTTGAACATTTTAAACGTTAAGCTCGATGTTAAGTGAACAACTGTTTTTTATGTAGTAAATTATTATTTGTATTTATACTGGCTTTAATCCTGTTTGTAGACTCCGATTCACTCAAGAAGAACCCACTAGATGCTACGGGGCATCGGTAAGGGGCGAGGAAACATGGCGCATATCTGTCATAAACGTACAAATGGCGTACGGTATAGTGTAACTAATATTAATGTGATGACCTTAATCCACTATATTAATTTGAATTACATTTGAAAAGTATTATTTCAAAATATTCGAATTTATAAAAAAAATTATGCACGCCATTTGGGCGGCTTTTTCCTTCAAAGGGATTAAACATATGGGTCATCACATTAACAATAGTTACACTATACCTATTTTACCAAGTAAAATTGAAAATACAAAGGTCACTGACAATACCAACGCCACTGGATAAATCAATATCAGTCAATTGACGAAGTGAGAGGGAAGAACACACGCACGCGCTTGCCAATAAGAAGTAGGCTTTCGATAAATTATGTAATTCGGAGGTAATTATGGTTTTCGTACAACGCTGCCAGAGCTTGAAGAAGCCCATAACAAATTTGGAAAAGTGTTCATCTTTTAGTATTCATAAATTGAAAAAATAATGTTGTTAGAGAAAATCCAAGGAAACAAGCACATTAAGGAATGAATGTTCAATCATATTGTTAATAATAAAAAGTCCCTTTTCTTATTATTATCACTAGATATCTACTTGGGAATTTAGCTTTTTCATAGTTAAACGTGGCAATATCGAATGTTTTTCGACTGCATTCCTTTCACGGCTCCAGATAAACCCTCAATTGAAACATAAGACAAGCCCTTACAAGAAATCTTTCAAAAAGGTTTGAACGTCAATGTACATGGTCATCAGTTTGAACATTTTCTTCAATTTTTTCAATTATTTGTATTCCTTTATTCCCTATTTCGTTTCTTAATCAATAATTTATTAAACAGATGTTCATTTCATTATCCCTGTTATCATTACTGCACAATACAATGATGACAAGTATGGTATCGTTGAATTTATATGTCAAAATTGAAATATTATACCGGTTGTCTTGTTTAAAAAAATAGGATAGGGTCACGTGACACGAGACAGAAAAAACGTTATTTTATAATAAATATATTCGACAGTTTATATCTGCCAAATTTCATGAATATCATAGGAACAGTTTTCGAGAAATTGGACTGCCAAGACGCCGTGGGACACAAAAATCGTTACAATGAAAAAAACTGTTCAATTATGAAAATTTTGAATATCTGCCCTATCTCTGACCATTTTTTGGGCTCCTGTTTGTTGCCGAGTTATACAGTTGATATAGTAGAATCTCTTTAATTTTGATAGTTGTCATTGTTGTAAGTATTTGTTTATATGAAAAAAATTAACAAATACCTTTTATAAATAATAAATCTTCTAAATTGGTTTGGTCTTGATCACAATATAATTCCTCCAGTTTCTCAATTCCTCTGATGAATAAGTTTACCAGTTTTATATTCGCCATAAATTTATATTACCCAATATTACAATCCAGTTTTTTATGTTTGAGTATATATTCGACCCATTCCATGGATTGTAACGAAGAATCTTGAAAAAAAAACGCTCAATTAATAGGAGAATCATAGGTGCGAAAACAAAACTCGATACCGAGCATGCAGCTATTGTAACTAACTTTAAAAATATGATTTAGGAAAAATAATCCAATTTGAATTGTTTATAAGTATAGTCTTTATGAATTAGATTCAGTGTAGATCCAGCATTTTAATTTAATCGGTAACCGCCTTAAATTTCGCAGATACCAAAAAAACAACAATCAAATAGGAAATGTATATGGCGGTGTATGCTGGTTTATAACAATCCCAAAAAGCCTGAATATTATTAGGGACGTACTAGTAAGGCGACAAAATGGTCCCATTTCAATTTCAATGGTATTGGATTTTAAAGTCTTTAAAGATACACCAACAAAATAATCAAAATCAATGTGTTGGAGTGCAGTTAGGTTTATGAAAACAAGGTACCCAATTATGATAAGGGATATACCAGGTTTAGCCATCACTAAATATTGTAAAATAAATAACTTCAACAAAGACAGTTAACTAAAAAGCAAAAAATAAATGTTTACACATATCATTTGTTATTTGTTTAATGCAATTACTCATGAAATTATTGTCTATTACTTAATCATTTTAAAATTCCAAGTAAATATCTACCTTAACGTCGTATCGTACAATTCCTCGGCACTCGGTAATTTTAAATGAAAACTCGTTTATTCAAGTTTACTATTATGTATACTGGTATTAACAAGGTGTGTAGTTTTTATAATAAACCTTGAATTGTTATATGAAATATTTTTTTGGTTTTTTATTTAACTGTATTTGTTGAATTAGGCTTTGTTTATTTTTATCCATCATTTTCTTGTTTATTTATATATTTTACTATAACTTTTTGAAGCTTTCTTTAAAATGTACTCCACCAAATTCACGCCTTCCGACGTGTACTTCTTAATAGCTTTGTGCTTCGTAAGTCTACCCTCCAAAATAATGTAACACGAGATGGGTAGTGGGGAGTGTAAGTCGGAACGAAGACGGATGCTGAGGAGAAAAGGAAGGGTGAAGGGAAAAGGGGGATACAAGAAGAAGTAGAAACTGGAGCGTGGAAAGGAAAAAGGAAGGACAAGAAATTGGCCCTATTCGTGTTCTTCTACGTTGGGAGCGCGTTCAACAGTGCCAGCAAACGGGTGGAGTTGAGCGCGTTGCTGAGGCTTGGAGTAGGGAAGGGGCTGGTTAATTTAGTAAAAGTGTGATAAAAGATTCTAGAGGGAGGAGATATGGGATGGAGGTTGGAGTGCTCCAGGGCTCGGTTATGGGATGGACGCTCTGAGAGTATGTGTTTGAAAAGGGATAGTATGTGAAGAGGGATGTGATATTAGGGAAAGGCGGATAGAAAGAAAGGCGAAGAGGATGTGTAGGAAGAAAGTGGAGAAGAAAGAGCAATCTGGATTGGAAATGGATGAAGATAAGAAGGGATGGAGCAAGGCAAGGGAAGTGGGGGTAAAGGGAAGGAAAATTCGAATGCAGGAGTCTGTGAAATATCGAGGGTGTAGTTGCATAGCCATTTATCCTTCAAAATACATATGTTGAAGGGTTGTTGAGGGTAATTGGAGTGTGGTGAAAGAGCGGGGGTGCATGGATGATGCAGGGGTACAGGACAGTGGGTGGACTGGTAGCACCGGTGCTGTCAAGGTCCTACCTATTGAACGTGATGGCCAGAGCCAGACAAAATCGCTGGATGGGTGCGACTATGGGCGAAGTACAGGAATGGATGAAGAAATGGAGAGAAGGTGGGAGAAATATGAGGGCGAACTAAAAGTAACGATTGGATTTACCGGAAATTCGGTAGGTGAACTTACTTCTTGACACAGGTGCTCACTAGACATGACATGGGTCGAGAGGAGGGTACCTCCATAAAGATTTGGAAAAGAGCGACTGGTGTATACGAGATGTGTGAAGTGGAGGATGATGTGGGATATATATTCAGATGCTGGAAGGATGAAGAAGTGGTGAAGAAACTAAGAGAGGCGGTGAATTGGGAAAACATGGGTGGAGGTAAGTAGCGTGGTGGAGAGCATGATTAGGGGAAAAGAAGAACTAGATATGGCATGTAAGAGGTAGGAGTGATGGAAGGCAGAAGATGACGTTTTTTATTAGATATTAAAATCACCAACCTCCTTATGGAGAAAAGTTGGAATAATGGAATAGCTGCACAATAAAAGAATATCATTTAATCACTGCTTTACCAAAACCCGTCTCTATGAGTTTGAATAACAGCACCGTTGATATATACAAAATATGTGATATATGAAGTTGCGGGTTTCAGCGTTTTACGACTTTCCCATTACCATAGTTCGTTTGGGCATAAAATAAGAATTTGTTGCGGGGAAACAATATTACTTACAAATGATGTGAAGGAATTACTATCAAGTGCAGTTGGAAATATTACCGAGGAAAGGTGGCTAAATGGCTTTACTCACGTTGAAAAAATTGAGCAGAACATGTAGAATATGGATCGTAAGGTAGTGTGAAAGTATGTATTGAGAGTGTGGAAGTAAATTCTTCAATTATTGATGTGGATAGTTCTAGCACAAGTGAAACTGAATCAAGTACAATCTCTTCAGTGTGCTATTGTGGCCACTGTAGAGGATATTCCGGAAGGTGGTCCACAAGTGCAGTTCCAGAGCTGTACATTCCGGCCTGGATAGCTGCAGGTCACCTGTGTAGATAAGGAGAGTGTTTCGTGGTTGACTGGAGTAGTCAATACGCTGCAACCATGGGAAGGTGCCTCCCTGAGATGCGTCTTGGATGACCAACTTCCAAAGCCACACATCTGTGTGGCTTACATACCTGATGAGGACAGTCATATAATAACCTCTGAACAGGTCCTCACTAGACTAAGGAAAATAAACCATGGTCTATTAACCTTGAAGTGTTCTACACAAGGAAGTTACAGGCTCTAGTCAAACATGGACCTTCGCCAGACGATGGATCTATGGTCGAGCTGGTGAGGGTGGGTTTTAAACCTTACCTGGGTTTTGTGCAGGTTGTTTTCCGCCCTGAAACCAGGTCTTGCTCCCAACAGGCAGCAGAACCGGGTCCCTCGGAAGGATCGGAGAAAATCCACGGCCCGGGGCCGAGCGGAAAACCCCTCACAAGCTTAGGGGTAGTGCACCACCGGCACGTAGCCAAGGCACCAGAAAACCAAAAGCAGGAAAGCTGAATTTTCCAGGATGAGGATGACTACCGTCGCTTCTAGGAAACCGGCAAAAGAGACTGGATCTGGTGTCATGAAATCGAAGACCATCATTGCCTCGACAAAGGCACCAAAAAACTAGCTGGGCCGGCGACGGAAGGTGATCAAACCTCGTCAAGAGCACTGAACACAGCCTCATCATTGGCAGGTGTAGATGGTGGCGTCTTAATTGACCCACCGACTGATACTTCCAATATTTTAGGAGATATAAGTTTGCCTGTGGCATTCCACACTCTGTCACATTCAATTGTTTACAGGCAAACTTAAAACATGCCAAGGCCGCTTCTTACATCCTTGGCAAAAGGTTAAAGGACGAATTAATCGACCTTGCCTTTCTGCAAGAACCATGGACAGGAAACACAGACCGAGTAATCGATCTCAGCAATATTTTTGGTGAGGTGATAGTCTGCACTGGGGTGCAGCCTAGAACATGTCTACTCATCAGAAAAAATATTAATTATATTTTGCTAACAAGCTTTTGCACTCCTGGTGTATTAGCCATCCAGATGTACTCACCGGAGAAGAATGGAATGACAAACATAGTCGCCTGCTCTGCATACTTCCTGCTATACTTCAGTTAGTCATGGGCTGTGACGCCAACTCACACCATACATCGAGGGGCAGTACGAATATAAATCGCAGAGGTGAGTTACTCTTTGATTATATATTAGGGGGAGGGCTATCTGTTACTAATAAGGGCTGCGAACCAACCTTTGTAACTAGGAACAGATCAGAGATGTTATATTTAACTCAAACTTTCTGAGCAATAAGATACGGCATTGGCATAGTATATAGACAAATGAATAGTAGGTTCACTCCTCGTCGGCTCTTTCATGTATCGCTGCTGAAGACTTGCCGAAAAACGATCGTAAAAGCACACGTGTGTCGTATATACAGGGGTTGCGCGAGTTACTATCTTCATATCATGTTGATTTATTAATGGAGTGATTGGTACGGGGGCTGATAAAAATGTACGTTAAGTCGCGTTCACATTATGTCGAATGGTGTCGATCGACAATGTCGATTCAGTGTGGATGGTCGCCCGATATTGTCGATCCATAATATGGACGCAACTTTACAATAGAGGGCATTGTCGATCGACCATCTCGATCGACACCATTCGACATAATGTGGACGCGGCTTTAGGCTAGAAAACTCATTTCCAAAAACGATGTTGTTTTGCTATGTATTTAATTGCATTTAATTATGAGGAATAAACTAGAAGCATTCATTAGAATAGCTTTTACTACATTATATAAATAAAATAATTCGTCAAAAATGTACAAATATTTCTTATAATATAAAAATAGAGAACATAAACAACTATTTAGTCATTAAAAATTATACCAGATTCTACATACTTTAGAATTGGTTTTGCATATAAAAACAGTGCTGAATAATTAATTGCACTTAGTGAAAAAATGAAATCCTAAACCAAACTTATAAAATAAAGCAAAACAAAAAGTAGCTAATAATTACAAATTTTGTAATATTTGTAATTTTTATGTCACGATTTGCGAATTTAATTGTATAATATAAACGCACTCTTGTATACAGGGATGAGAAATAACTTAAAGGAAAATTTTCACAGGGATGCGTAAATGATACGTTTTTAAAAAGATCTCTCAATGTCGCTCCGATACAATTATTACATGCTAACTTATTAAAGTTAGCTACAAATATATTTTCAAGTTGGGTAACATACTCAACAAAATTCAGACTAGGTACATTGAGCCCACCAAATGGAAAATCTGTATTGTTTACATAGGCTTTTGTCTGAGAAAAAATAGTTGATTTTTTAGTTAAGGTATTTTGAGTTAACTGTATAAACCCTCACTTCGTGGAATCTACTCATCATATGGAGTCATTTAAAAACAGTTCGTTTCATTTAAAACCATATATTAAGGTATTTTGTTCATTAAAAGCAATACATATGTCGCAGGAATGTTGCTGCATACATTTTTTTAATAAATAAATCTGAAGGAAGATATTTTTTCCCCATCTCTACTCCTACAACCGTCCACACAACACACTCGTGGCATTTTCTTTTCAATAAAAAATATACCGTAATAATAATTGAATAATTCACTGCAAAGACAGTCTAGCCGGTATACTAATAACTCCGCTCGTACCTTCGACTTCAAAAAACACTCGGTATATGTCTATCGCTCGATTGGGAGCTTCAGGATACCAGAAAAGACGGAGACTGAGTGAGATAGACATCGAGCTGGGAGGAGTTAAGAGTGAACCTACTATTCATTTGTCTATAATATACTATGGCATTGGACTGTATCTACTGAACCTTCGTGTTCAGATCACAGACATATTCAATTCAACACTGAAATAGGCCATAGGCCAGAGGCCAGTAGTGGAATATCGCGACTCAAAAGCTACTGATTGCAGTGGATATAAAAATTCCCTCAACTGTACGTTGAGGATGGTTTCACCGCAATTAACAGTTGTGATGGGATAGATACTGCAGCGGAGAAGCTTGGCGAAGCAGTGATCTCCTCCTATCATGAAAACTGTCCACTCAAGACTAAAACAGATCATCGCAGCTCTACTTGGTGTAACAAATGCCTAAAAAAGCGAAGAAAAGAAGTTCGACGACTATTTAACCGAACTAAAGAGTCAGGCAACTGGGAGCTTTTTAGGACTACTCTAAAAAGTTACAATAAAGAAATCAGAGAGGCTAAGCGGGAGTCTTGGAAGAAGTTCTGTGAGAGTATTTCTTATATACCTCGTAGTACTAGAATTCACAATTCACGATTCTCTCTAAAATGTCGATTGCCGAGATTGGGTCGACCTGATGGCACTCTCACGATCTCTAGAAAAGAAATGTTAGAGCTTTTGATTCAAAATCACTTTCCTGAAAGTTTGACTTAGGATAACAATCGACCTCTGCACTTTGAGGGCGCAAGGTGGCCAAAAAAGATCGATTTGGAGGCCGCTAAGGAAGTTATCACAGCACCGGCAGTTAAATGGGCAATCAAATCTTTTCAGCATTTCAAATCTCCCGGCGAGGATGGCATATTTCCAGCTCTGCTGCAAATCGGACTGGAATTACTTTTACCCATCCTCATTTAACTGTATATAGCTAGTCTGGCGTGGAACTACATACCACCCAGTTGGTTGGCGTCTAGGGTGGAATACAGAGTGTCCCAGATTAATTTAAGGATATATCTCTTAAACGAATAGAGATTTTCGAATGGGACAAAAACTGATTTGATGATACAAATATTCACCCCTTAGTTACAACCCCAAACCTTTATTGTTTTAATAGCACCCTGTATATTTTTTTATAATTTTGGATGTGGTCCAATTTTTCAAAAATAAAATCGGTTCGTGAGTAATCAAGAAAATATCGGTTTATTTTTTATTTTTGTGAAATTAATCAAAAAAGCCTTAAAGCTTAAATGAACTATGAAAATAAATGTAATAAAAATTAAATGAAAAAAAAAATAAAAATACCAACTTATCAGTATTATTTACATTAGATGTTCGAAATGTCCACCTGCTGCAACAAACATCGAATCGAATCGGGTCAGAAGATTTCTGGTATGTAGGTTAATCTTGCTCGATTTGTCATTTTTTGATTTTTCACATTTTTACAAAAATGTATCCAATGAAGAAAAAACTTCAATTACAAAAATGTCTCTATTATACTATACGTGCCTCCACGAACTCCTTTTTGTGGATTTTTTGGTATTTAATTTTTTTAAATACTATGTTTCGTTTTCCAAAATTTGGTCTCCGAGGAGGAATACATTATTATCTTTCAAATGCGTGTGCCAAAATTCACAACAAAATCTCTTATAATAGAGTAACAATATCTGAAAAACTTTTGCGGTCATTTTACGCCTCGGACATCGCCCTTAATCAAGGTTGCCATGATTTGACCTGTTAGATCAACAATTATTATTATTGACGTTTTATTAGACCAGTAATAATCATACGTGTTGTAATTGTGTATAACATTTTAATCTGCCTTATTTAGGGCGACGACCCAGCACTGTAGTGGAACGCGTTCGATGCGATAATTACAGTCAAGCAAGGTCGGACATGGTTAGTACTTGGATGGGTGACGACCATGCCAGGGAAAACCATCGTATGGGGCCCGTACAGCCTGCAGCGGACTAGCATATCACAGCTCGCAGGCATTATACCAATGAGCACGAGGTATAATGTAGATATGCCGTCTTTCGGAGGAGACGTAAAACCGAGGTCCCGAGTCCATGGATGTTGGGCTCGTTAAAGAACGCTACCACTGGTTGGAACACTAGTGGGTTCGCCAAAATTTCCGGTTAGGGGTAGAGTGCTCCCGGCGTCGGTGATTAGCCACAGTCGCAGAAATAGACCGACGTTAAATAACAGAATAAAAAAAAAAATCTGCCTTATTTCTTTTAGCCTGAAGAATTCGTTGATATGATACTGATTTATGGAGAATACCGAAAAAATAAGATAGTTTCTCGACAATTTATATCAAGAAAGGTTTCCAAATCTTAACATTCCAAGTGAAGCAGCATTTAAGAATTTGGAACGCTCACTTAAACATGGACATTTTCCAAATAATAAACGACCTACAATTGAACGCACAGTAAGATGTGACCAAAATCTTATTAATGCAATAGGATATTAAAATTCTAATCCCAAGGTGTCTATAGATAGATAGTTTATTTAGCAATAATGCTATTACAAACAAAAATTTTTCAAAAAATTGACATATTAAATAATTCTACACTATGTACTGATTACATGTCAAATAATTGAATATAATATAATTACAAATAATTCATTTTTACATCATTAAAAGCTTCTCTTATGAAAGTGTCAAGGGTGATACACGATTTTA
>CAJUYI010004846.1:4379-17231 GCA_910591695.1 Galerucella pusilla
GATCATTTTCATGTTTCTTTCCATTGCCTCAATTATTTCGCGGTTGCGAAAATGCAAGGTGGCGCCATCTACCATAGATGCCTGGAGGCCCAAACATAGAAATTGGTGTATTTTAAGGGTCCCTCATCCCAGATTTTGGGCTAGAAGCGTTAGTTTTTAAGTTTCAGAAAACTGCGAACTTTCCAACCACCATTTTTGCAAAAAATATTGGTGTAACGAAAAAAAATGCAAGCATAACTTTTGTAGGTAATAAACTGCTCTTCATTTTTTGTCTGGACAAAAATTCTCTAGGGATCGTAGTTCGGGAGATATCGGCGAAAAACGGATTTTCGGGATCTCTAGAGCCATTTTCCGACCCTCCCACAAATTTCAGGCACCTGACATTTTGGGGGTTTAATGTACCCACTACCTGCAAAAAAAAAAATTTCTTGCTGGACCAGATTCCCATGTTGACGGTATTTTTCGCCTTCATTTATTGGACTTTCTTGTAATTTTGGCTTTTGGTCGCAGTGGATAGCCTGGACAGTCGCTAGATTCCAATGATGCTTTTCATAAACACCTTTTTTGTGGAAATGTCAATTGAAACTAGGCCATACTCAGTATGGTCTTCATGCGTTTTATTATCGATGATGATTTTAAATCCGTTAGAACTGTTTGGAATTCAAGCACGCCTCTGGTGAGCTGTGATCAACGTGAAGATTAATTGTCCCAGAAATCAGCAAAGGTTATCAAATGTCCAGCTCAGGCATAAAATCGAAGTGCTTTATGTATTGAAAATGATTAAGTCGATTGGAAAGCATCACAGAAAATCGAAGTTTATTATAATATTTGATATTAATATTGACGATGCCTTCAAAAAAAGAATAAATCAAAAATCAGTATTGATAACTATTATTTTTACATTGGGTCCGGCTCTGCAAGAAAGTTGAGAGTGGGAAACCTTGAAGCCATTCAAACTAATAAAACAGTTCATGTCCATTAGAAGCAATTATTATCAACACAGGTGCATTAATTGGAAATAAAAGTCAAGAAACACTATAAATTGTGGGCAATTTGGACATACCAAAACACCACCGTATATTCTTATGAGTTTTATTAAAAATATGTAATCGTTGTTGAGATCGTCGAGAGGACTAAAATCTCTCTAGACGACATTATAACGTATTCACTGTATAAAGGATTGAATGTTCCATTTTATTCGTACTTTTAAACTTATACTTCAGGTATTACTGCAGAATTTCTCTCTTATACTTTGTTGCAAAAACAAGATAATCAAGTTTATCAAAAGATCGTTTTATACAATTATTATTACCCGTAATTACAAATAATTAACTATCGGATTTGGACTAAAGCAAAGTTTAATTCTCGCATTATTAGGATCGATGTATCTGTTAAGATTTCATGTTAAAAAAAACAAAAGGAGTTGCTCTCGGTCATGTCAGGTCCGTTTATAAGGAAGCTTGGGAACCAAGCATTTTTAATTGAAATAGGCCCCGATATAAGAACAATTTCACAAAAATTGTCAAATTGAAAGATATTTCAAAAATGATAATTGGATTTAACAAAAGATCTGCGTATTTTCCATCTCACAAGTTTCAGTCCATCCTTTCAAGTGAGCCTCACCAGTGTTATGGAAAAATGCATGTGAAAGAAATATTCCAGAGTTAAGCTTGTTGGCGGTACTTGGTGAAGGACCAGTGGTCGCCAGCTCTCACATCTATTTCTCAGTTGCGCTAGAGCTTTCAACGTTTAGGCCAGCCGCAAATTGAGACGCAGCTTGGTGGGGTGACGCAGTGTGAGTCAGGGCGAGTTTTTGTGAACCTAATAAAGAATATAACATGCGCATATTGCCTCGCAGCGTAACGTGACGCAGTTTTAGTGCAAAGTGACCCTGCGGAACGCAGTGTAGTTGCCGCAGTTTTTTTCAGAAGATCACGGCTCACGGTGTGTTTTGAAAACCATGGAAGAAAAAAAAAAGAAAAAGTTTTGTACGATACAAGTCATGTAGACTACATGAGGACAAAATAATTAGTGAACTTTTCATCACTAGATTCTTGAGATAAGGCAAATTCTCCATGAGTTTTTCTTTTTTTCATGTACCAGCTTCTCACTAACTTATTATTAGTCATCTGGGATATAAAGGATTACATTTCGAACTCTAACTCGTCTTCTGAATCAGATTCAGAACTAAATAGAGAATCAATCAGTGCAATAGCAGTTGTCATGTTTCAGAGCTGCCCAAGCTTCAACGTGAAAACTACAATCGTATTTTTTGTACGGTCTCGCCGTGACTAGCTACACTCTGCATGTTATTTTGCGCCGAGCCCGCGCTAGCAGTTTTCTCCAGCCTTAAATGGGCCGTAACTTACGCTGCGTGACTTCACCAAGCTGCGTCGCATTTTGCGGCTGGCCTTACAGTCGACAATGGAAATAAACAAAAATTCAAAAGTGTTAACAGCATGTGCTATGAATTCCTTTCACCTCAAGAGTATCGTAATGTTCCACTGGAAGTTTTGTAGCTTCTACTCAAGCTTTATTTTTTGTATCCCTATCTTTATTCAGGGTCACGGAGATCCCAAATTACGGGACGTTTTTGAATTTAAATAATTATTCGTTCTGTATGAATCAACAACTTATTTTAACGTTAAGCTGCGCACGCACTCCGTTTTGTGAACGATGGTGGCGACCAACGTAGGAAACCGACAGCGACCGGCAACACGCTTAACTCTGAAATTACTCCAAGTCCTGCTATGCTTAATCGATCTTTTCAGACTGGGTCTTATTGAAAACAGGTCTTTTCTCACCAATGTATGGATTATACATTTCACGCAAATTAACGCGTAGGCTAGAGGTGTCTATTTTATATTAACCCAGTATTATTGGAAAATATAAAAAAATTACCAATTAAACTTTTCCAAATTGTTCGTTTAGAGTAGGTGAATCTTGACCGTTCAGTAATTCAAGTCAGATTAGTCTGTCGTAAATCTGTTTTCTCGGGATATTTCGACATCTGATTGCTTAAGGTGAGGGTTAAACCTCATCTGGTGTAGAATCTTGGGGATGTAAAGGAATATCCAAGGGATGTCAAAGAATTTCGTGGGATGAACCGGGGTTGACAAGGATGTCCAGGAATATTCCAATATATCTTGTGATATATAATGAGGAAAAACATCATTCCATCGAGTTCTCATTAAGATATCCTTCCTCCAATGAACGATGAATAATGAAAGTGCGATGTTCATTGCCTCTGTAATAACAAAAGAACAGCTTTTTTGTTAATTCCTCTCTTAATAAATTATATGTTTATTGATGACATCCATGTGTTGTCAAAAGCACCTTCGATGTCTAGAAATGCTACTTCCTTCTGATTCAGACTCCTTTCGAGACCTGAGACCAAGGCAGGGCAACTTCTCCTAATTTCTATGCTAGGTAAGCCCACTGTAGATTAGAGGGATAAATGATGTCAGAGTGATCGGGTGGTAGGATTTAGCCTGGGTATACGTTCCTTTTCCTGGTTTAAGAATGTACACCAACTTCGACTTTCTCTATGGAATTGGTATATACCCAAAAGCATGGCTTCTTTGAACTATCAGAACTAAAAGACAAATTATGATGTCTAATCCCTTTTGCAGGAGCTTTGGAGAATAAGCAATCTAGTCCTGGAGGTTTTGTAGGGGTCAAATGAATTTACAGCCCATCTGATAAGATGAGGTCTGAAGATCTCGTTCGTGAGCAACCTGTTTGGTTGCCTTTGGTTTGGCAACCGGCCCGTTGTCATAGCTTGACTTTATCTTGACCGAACCTGGAAAGAGCACATTGAGGAGGTGCAATTGGATGGTACCAAGTTTGTTAGTTAGCTGGGTCACCGTACATGCCCTCACAGCATTCTCTCCAGTACCTCCACTTGGATTATTTCATTTTTGTATTAGTTGCACTAATTAGGTAGCTTTATACGTCTCTTAGTTTCCCGTTTTTTTCGCTTTGCTGAAAAAAAGCCTTGTTTCTTTCCTTAGCGATGTCAGCTATCAATTTTAACCAGATGGTTTGTGTGGAAGAGCGACTCTCCTTTATCCGACAGTTATGAAGATAAGGGGTCAGTTGTTCTGTTGCAGCCATGCAGCTGCTCCCTCTTAATCCTCAAGAGTTTTTGGTCTGCTTAGGTTTAAGCAGGTCCTTTTTATAAGATATCCAGTCAGTGCTCTCAGGATCCCTGTATGCTTTGATAGCCGATTTTTGCCATCACATAAATTTGACTCTTTTTATGGAGAGTAGTGGAACCTTTTGTATACCATTTTCGTTTGTGTTTCTCACAAGGATAAGTCATCGATAATGATTATGGGATTATTTTGTAGACAAGTCATAATCATCAAATCTCCAATAATAGAAGTAAATTGGTGGTGAATTGAAGTGGATAGGTATGGTTCACTTCTTAAAAATTATGAATCTAATGTAAAAATTGACTGTGTCGTTTAGGTATGAAATATATAATAACACTCAATCATACGTTCAATTATAAATTATGTGTGAAATCGTAAATTGCTTGAACGATGTGTTTTATCAAATAAATGAATCATTAATTGAATAGTAATGATTTAGATTGGTACGGTGTAAAAAGAATTTTTGAGTTACTGCTTGTTAAACATTCATTCATTCATTCATATTTCTTACTGTAGAAATGGGAAAAAATATTTGTTTTTTAGACTTGCTATAATAACAAAGTTATCGTTCTCGTGAAATCAACATAGGCAGACAAAATATTCCTTTTTCAATATACAACCGACAAAGTGGTTTTATGTATGCGGTTGTTTTGTAGCTGCAACTTACTCTTAGGACAGTTCGAGTAAGTCTGAAAAACAGTCAAGCGATTTCAGTAGTATGAAAGAGATGCCTCTGTTGTTTTTTCCCATTAAATTGTTAAATCGGAGGAGACTGGTGGAAAAAAAATTATTGAAATCAATCATCATATTTCCATTTCCCATCTTCAAATTGGAAACGAGAATGTTTGTACAACTAAGTTCTCTTGGCAAGAAAAGTGAAAACAATAAACCGTCAATTCATTCGCCAACAGCAACAGAATTTAAATTTTGGTTGTACGTCCTTTCTTCCAATGAATGTTCATGCTTCAAACAGCAATACACTCCGACAGCCAAGCGGCTATAAAAGCAATCAGCTCCAAGCAGATAAATTCAAAACTTTTCTGGGACTACTTGGAGACTCTACAAGAGCTGAGCAGTCATATATTGTCCTTAGCCTGAGTACCAGGCCACTTAGGTCACAATGGCAATGAAGAGGCAGACTCACTAGCCCGTGATAGGTACTGTGCCTGTGGCATAGCGAAACCGCTGCAAAAAAAACCAATAGCAGTACTTGGACAAAAAATCAATTTCGAGAATAGTTGAACAAGGCGCCAAGAAACGGACGGGTGATAGTTCATCAAGGAACCCCTGTCAAAAATCACAACTAAGCCTGAATAGAAAATTAATCAGGATCGTGGTTGAGCTCCTGACATGGCATTGTAGAAACAAACACAAGAATAACATCGGATTGGCAGATAAAACCAAGCAGGTTGTGCCAAGAAAATGAGTTAACCTCAGTACACATAATCTGCTACTACGAATCCCTCACTAGGCTGAGTTTCCAACACTCCCAGTTTATGGAGAACCTGAGGTTTGCCATTCGATGTCTAGTGATAAGGATGACAGTTCTAGAATTACAGGAAGGCACACATAATAGATCTGCAAAGGTCGTAGTGGAGAGGCCCATAAAAGCACATAAGCCACATATTTATCTTATCTCATCTTATAACAGCACATTTGGGTGCCTATTCACTAACTCAAGAGAGCTGTCGTATGGCTTACTCCTATGAGATCACTTTATTTGTCGCTGCTCACATGCTATCGCTAAACCGTACTACTACTACTACTAAATGTGCAGGCTAGCCTTGTCCTGGACAACTCAAGCCAAGGTTCCGGCACTGAGGCCACTGGCGGCCCATTGTGCCATTCCTGCTACCTAGACATCCATGAAACCGAGCCCTTCAATAAAGGCCACAACCTTTTTCAATGGATGTCTGCTTGTGTCTCCAGGGGCCATAACAGGGACTCCGAAGATTCGCCTGCGTAGTACAGCCCAGTGTGGACATTCTAAGAGAACATGGACTGACGTTTCGTCAGTCATGCCGCATCCCCTACATAGGGAACTTTCCTCTACTCCTAAGCTGTGGAGGTATTTCCTTATACAGCAGTGCCCTGTTAGGAGTCCTGCTATCTTCCTTAGCTCACTCCTTGGTAGTTCAGTGGCTGCCCTGGCGTGTCCATCAGTCCATCCCTTCAGTAGAAGTTTGGATTGTCTAGGACCCTGCAGAGCATTCCAATGAGCGAGGTGCTGATTCCTCAGCCACTTCTTCGTCTCCCTGCGTATTTTTTGTTTTGTCAGGCCCAGGGTCGGGCCCGGGCCGCAGAAAGGAGCTGCCGTCCCTTCCGCAGCCAGTGCATCCGCCATCTCGTTGCCTTCAAAACCAGAGTGGGCTGGAATCCATTCTAGCCGCACCACGTTCCGCCTTCCAAGATTAGCAAGTCGTTCTCGACATTCGTTAGCAAGTCCTGAGTTGCTGGTATACCCACTCAGGGCTTTAATTGCTGCCTGACTGTCGGAGTATATGGCTATGCGTCGATCCACATAACCTTTGTCTAGGTTTATCTGCGCACATTCCAAGATAGCATATATCTCGGCCTGATATGCAGATACACCATGGTTCACAAACTTGTGTTCTTGGGTTCCTGGAGTAAATTCCAGCCCCTGCTCTATCACCGGAGCATGAGCCATCTGTGTACCAGACGGTCCCATTAGGCTGTGTATTCTTCTCTTTTTCCCAGGACTCTCTATCCCGTATCATGGCCCTGTATGGGGTAGCGAAGTAGTACTTACGCAAGCATTCATCGGCCGCTCGAGCCAGAACTAGAAATTCTTCCAGAAGCCGGAGCTTCTTGACGTGCCTGCACTCTTCCCCTTTTCACACGTATCCCAGCCGTTTCAAGCGCAGGACAGCCCTCCCCGCCTCAGCCTCGATCACATGGTGGAGAGGCCGAAGACCAAGGATCACCTCCTTCGCAACAGTTGGTGTAGTCCTCATGCAGCCAGTTGCCCCCAAACTGACTACCCTTCGAAGGCATGCCAGTCGCGATCTAGCCGTGACCAAGGTTACCCTCGGCCACCAGACCAGAGCTGCATATGTGAGCATAGGCAGCATAATAACTCTATAGAACCATATGATCGTTTTGGGGGTCAGTCCCCACCTCGGACCAATGGCTCTCCTACAGGCCCAATACGTGTTTGTCACCTTGCTTAGGCGACTATCAAGATGAGCCTTCCATGTCAGTGATTTATCAAGAATCACTCCTAGATACTTCACCTGTTCAACCACCGGCAGTGGTACTCCATCAAGATTTAGACCCTCATGTCTTATACCTGTATTTTTGGAGAAACCCACTAACTCAAGAGAGCTGTCGTATGGCTTACTCCTATGAGATCACTTAATTTGTCGCTGCTCACATGCTATCGCTAAACCGTAGTCACTCTTTCAGTGTCTACGCACTGTCTCCATGATTTTCACAAAGGATTTATGTTAAATGCCAACTTCATAACTGTTTAATGAAGGTACAAAAAATGTGTTAAGATCAGAAATCGAATTTGGGAGTAGCAAAGGAATTTCTAGCGTATAGCCGATATTACATTTGTAGAAGCTGTTTTATTTTTATTTTTTGCATGAAAAACATTCAACATCCATACATCAAAAATAACAGTAGTTGATACCATTTTGAATGAAACTCAAAGTTTCTAATCATCTCCACCCAGCAAACATATTATCTTTGGCCGATTTCTGGGCCAATGCTGGCAGCGGCAAAGTTGCAGCAGAGAAACATCGGTCCATTGTGCGGCATACTATAATCGTTGGCCTAAAATCAACCCGACATTGTGCCAAAAGTATTTAAAATACTGCCTTTCTGCTACTCCATCGTCGTTTATCTATCAAAATCAAAATAATAACTTTATACTTATACTTATATAGGTATGTTCAGTTCTCAAAACTGTACAATTGGCTTAGCCCTTGATGCTCATGCCATAGACGATGTATTCAAGCTTTTTCAAAAATTAGATGAAAGGGGTATTATAACATTTGTAACTCCAATTTTCATCATATTTGATATAGATAATTAGATGAAGTAGAGTGATACATATTAGAAGGAATAATTAAGCGATAACATTCAGCTCATTCGAGTAGTGCAACCTGTGTTACTGGCTTTGCAACTACACCCATAGATGGCGCACTATAGGGACATATACATATACAAAATGTAACTTTGAAATTTTCCTCATTGCTGTTTATATCTAAGAAAAGGCATTCAATGAAAAAATATTTTATTACTGGTAGATATTATAAATTAAAATTAAAGGATCATCTAAAAAGAATTCCTCTCTCAAATTATTTTTCTTATATAATTTCCATCACCCTGTATACTGTAATGAAAATAATCAAATGGAAAGCTATCCAGACAGGGTCTTGTGGTTTATATTGTGGCCGGCCGAGAAGAAAGGCCATTGAACGCCAATATTATTTTTTATTTCCCGCAATGTGTACGTAGGTATCTACACACGTGATTACATACGTATAGGTATGTCTACAGTGCGTCCTAATTCCATATTTTTTTGGTATTAGCTAATGTTAACAGACTGGAACGAACGGAAGTTTGATACTGCATTATTGGATACTTTTTTTATTGGTTTGGTGAAAGTCGCAGTTCTAAATAATGTTGGTGGCTTGAGTAAATGTTTCAATTTTATTACACTCGGACAATTATGTGTTAAACTCAAATAAATATGTTGCATTTTGTTTGGCATAAATGTATATTTAGATTCAATGAAATTTAATTACATCTTTGACTATTCAGAGAGAGAAAAGAATAAAAAAACGGAGCTGGTCAGTTTAGTCAAACTAAATATCTTGGCATCATGGTAGACTCTAATTTGAAATGGGATTGGAAAAGTTGAGATATATGTTACTCAAATTTAAATACACTAGTAATATTCCGAACCTCAAACAAAAAATAGTAGTTTATAAGAGCTTAGTGGTATCTAACCTGAATTATGGAATGATAAGCTGCGGTGGCCTATCTAAGACCGTAAGTAATTTTTTTGCTTACCTATGCTTTACTTTTTTCTCTTGTATTTTTTGATAAAATCACACGCCTCACTGTTCGTGAAATTGTCCAAAATGTCAATGCCATGCAACAAACTTTCATAACTTTTTGCTAGCAATTTTTTTTTCTCTTGTAATATTATATATTAAAATAATGAACGAATATGCCTACAATGATTGGAGGAGGAAATAAAAATTGATGAAGTGAGATGTGATAAGAATTCGAGGAAAATAAGTGGAAGTGGGAGAGAAGATAAAAAAATTGAGCAGAAGAAGAAATGTGACAGAAGATAGGAAGAAAAACCAAGACGTTCAAATGGAAGACGAGAAAATAAAAAAGGTAGAACGTGTCGCGGGACACACAGTAGGAACTTCAGTTCCTTTTAAGCAAAAAGTATGTAATACATTTGACGTTATAGATAAACAATTTGCAAAGCCTCGGTGGCCGAGTAGTAAGCAAACCAGACTCTCACGCGGTAGATCCGGGTTTGATTCCCCGTGAAGATGATTTTTTAATTGTTAATTTTATTTTTAAATAATTATTCTGCTTGATATTAATAACGACAACAGGTAGACGTTTGAAATATTTAGCATAATATTCATTATTATAGATAATGGTACGGTACCCTTCATGAGGGAGTCCGACTACTAACATCTACTTATAACAGCATCGTATATTTAAAAAAGGAAACCGTAGCATTATACAAATTGGACATTCAAGATCTGTTCATTTACCACAAAATTAGTGGAAACATAAAATTGAATTGTTAAATTTTTAATTTGAAGTTATATTACAGTTTATAGAAATTTTTATTTTCTAGATTTTCTCTTAAGTGGGTCGTGGAAAAAATATGCTGCTCGACTCGTGTGGATTGTCCATATCGCACTTGAACGATTGAACTTCGTCCTCGTGCGATATGGCCATCATATCCACACTAGTTGCACAAACTACTATTTCTTTCAAAATATGCCCTTTTACATTTAAAAACAACCTGTCAAATGTCAAATCCATTTCAAAGTTATCGAATTAAAACATTCAAGTTTCCAAAATTTCAACACCCTGTATTTCGAAAAGTAAATGTGCTAGACCCCTTAATCGCGCAAAAAAAATTATGGAAATAATAGTAAAAATTTATAAGAACAAATTCAAGTAGATCACCAGCACTGCGAATACCAGCTTTGCATAGAATTTCAATATAGCATCGGTGGTTCACTGGTAGAATGCTCGCATTCCACGCGGGCAGCCCGGGTTCGAATCCCGGCCGGAGCATATGAATCGCTGCTTCGTGAACGAGTGAGAGACTAAGAAGAGAGCATAAGCACGAAAGCAAGGCACATAACGAAGCAGCGTAACATAACGTAGCGTAACGTAACGCGTAACGGTCAGATATTTTGCGTCGCGACCCCTGGTCGCTCAAACATAACCTGACGTAAAGAACTAAAGTTCCAAAAATCAAAAAGAGAAGTGAGAAAGTGAAGAAATAACATAAGAAAATTGTGAGATGGGAAAAGAGAGAAATGAAAATTAGTGAAGTACGTCCTGGAGAAAAAAAATATGATAGCAATTCTCACAAATAATTTGACGGTTCATAAAAATTTTGTGGCGTATCTATGGAAGATGGAAATTTTAGCGAATAAATGGAAAGAAAATTATAGTCGTAACGACTACTTGGTGACAGTGACGGTTAATTGGTGACGCTAACGTCAACTACTGTACCTCGACCAAAAAATCGATTGACGCTGCTAAAGAGACTTCCACTTACAAAAAACAAGATGTTTGTATTTTATCGGGTAAATTTGGGCTGTTCAATAAAAAATTGTTGCCTAGCAATTAGACGAGAAAAACTGCTAACTATTCGGGTGACAGTTTTTCTTTCCGAGTCGAATTGCTTAAGGAAGCAGCTTAAAATTTAAATAACACAAGTTCACCCTCTATCAATACAAGCATCTAGTGTAATTCTGCAGGAAAATTTAATGTATAACATATTTTGAAACATATCCATGCAAACTTAATTTATGAAATACTGAAAATAAACACATTTTATTTTTATATTCTCATTTGAGCATACAATTATTATTATTAAATCCGCAGTTATTGGAATTCATACGAATACTAATGTCGAATACTAATGTCGCTAAGGGTACCACAGTTAATCTGCAGTTAATCGTATGTGTAGTAAATGTTGAAGTTTGTTCTTCTTCCAAACGAATCGATTAAATAATGCTCGAATTATACTCTTTGTCAACTTACAAGTATGGTTTTATTGGTGATTAATTGCTGTGTCCTATATTTTTATTAGAGCTTGTTCTTCAATTTCGCTTTTACTTAATTCGATAACTGCTGTTGCTTAATCCGCATGATTTGTAATTTTGACACGTTTGAGATCTGAACCAATGCATTGTGCTGAGCATTTAGTCCATTTGGAAATTTCATTGATTCCAATCGTCACATTTTCCTACCAGCCTTTTGAATGTTTCTTCTTCCAAAGGGGCGACGATCCTTTGCTGCTGCTAGACGAAGGGCTATGTACATTCGGTAATATTTAATATATTCTTCAGTAACTACAAATTTCCTGTTTACATAATTCTTTGTTTGCTTCAGTTTCACAATTAATAGCTTTTCCGAATCTTTAATATCATCTGATCTTACCTGGCTGATTTCACAAATTGGACAAGCTCCTGCAATCCCAAATACAACAACAACCTTGGCCATTAAATAAACTTCATCGGGTGCATTATTTAAAAAATCACTAATTTGTGTACTCGTCAAAATCGCAGCTTTCTTGGGCGTGTAACCTTCCCCATTTAGTTTCAGAAATGTAATTAGTATGAAATATTTTGAAATGTCTACATTATTATTGGATCGTAACATACTTTCAATCATTGAATAATTCGACCACACTGTTGATGGCTTTTGTTGTTGTGCTAGTTCCGAAAAATAAGCCAATAACACTGTCTCCGAGAAAGAACTTCATGTTTTCTCCATTTTCTATTCCTTAAATCCTGAATACTCGGTTTCGTAAATTTTCTGCGATTTAGCCGGCAATAATTTTCGAGACGCTACTTGCGCTGCTTCTATCAACTCCGGTGGAGTCAGAAAACTTGGTATCAGACATTTTTTAACTTTATATCATTCAAAATAACTACTAAACAATCACTGAGTTCGCAATTTTAGAATCAAATCACAGAATTAAATTGAAAGATATTTGATTACTTTGAAATTTTCCTTACCAGCGCAGGTCTAATTGTCGCTATAACATGGCTATAACTATAAAAGCTTATCAGTTTAAAAATTCAAATTTCATATCGATAACATTCTGACTTTAATATATTGTAATAATATGTTCTTCTTCGGAAATTAGTGGTCTGCTTAGTTAAAAAAGAGAGAAATAATAAACTTAAGTAGAGTTTAAGCAGCAAATAAAATAAAATAAAAAATAACATAAAATAATATCAGAAATAAGAACAGACAACATAGGTTTATAGAGATCACTAGAATAAAATAAAAAATAAGAATGAACCAATCAAATCGCAGATTTTTTGACAATGACTTTTGTGTTTTGTGCAAGTTTAGAAAATTTCGTTTCAAGTAAGTACAGTACATAACCGCTATACAGTGTGTAAAAGCCAAATGGAATAAATTCATTATTTCGGTT